>VZTV01038720.1:0-12688 GCA_013400875.1 Anhinga rufa
GATTCTATGATTCTATAATTAAAATTTGCAGTGCAGCAAATTGCTATTAATCATTATTTTAACTACTAATGTTTAAAGAGAGCCTTGCTAGGATTTATTGAGAGTCCATATTAAAAAAAACCTGCAAGTTATAAAATTATCTTAGACAATACCAAAAAGTCAAAGAATCTTAGGGCAGACTTTTGTTTCTGGAGATAGTCTTATTAATATATCTCATAATGGCAAGGCAAAGATTTTAAAACTGTTTCCTCAAGTTTTACAAGTATTTCTAGCAAAAGAGGAATGGAATAGCAGAGATTTATGAACTACAAGGTAAGAGTCACTAGACGTAAAGAAGGAGCAGAACAAGTAACAGCAGAAGACAGGAATCTGCCAGGAAAAGAACACACTGATGAACTGTCTGTCAAATAGTTACACATGTAAACCGAATTTAAGACTAAAACTTGCCAATATGTTGCTAGTACTCCAGCTTTTTTCCTTAAAACACACATCAGTCTGAAATAACTTTAGGAATCTCAAAGTTAGAGAGACATTTTTCATTCAGGCCAATGCTAAAATATTTTAACTGAGCTCCAAAGCACGGTGTTTACTTCTCAGCCTATATTCCTTATACATTCCTAGATAACATTTAACCTCAGAAGCCAACAGGAAATGTTATGCTGACTCCAGCTTATTTTATTGCCAAGAAAGTGAGAAGGAAAAAACCAGCGGCCCTAGTCAAAATTTATCTACCTTCAGAGAACACGGAAAACTTGAAAGACAAATCATTCCAAGGATTAAGGGTTATCTGTTTGAAAACCACTGATTGTATTATGCATTTGAGTTCACTAGTAAGAACAAAAACATCTGAAGCAGAAAGAGGAAGATGAAGAAAAGAGTTATCACACATAATCCTGTATTATTATAAGAAAGGAGAACCTCAGATTGAATAAATTTATACTATTTCCGCTACTGCACTGGAAAGTACAAGCAGATACAGATTTTTGAAGATATGGGCACCTGCGCAGAGTTACAACACTGTAAAAATTAATCCCCAGAATACTCTTGATCAACTACTAAGTATGAATAAAACACCCTTGACTAGAACAGTTACACTGCTGGGTGCCTGCAGCTGCCAAGAGCTTCATCCCAGCAGGAGAGCTGGGAGGAAAATCTACAGGAATGGGCAGATTTCACCCTAAAATCCAAAAGCAGAGAAGAAACACACCGCACTCTTTAGGGAAAGATACCTGCTCTTGGGTGATGATGTATAGACGCTGACATATGGACTCGAATAAAGTCTGGCTTCTCTCATTTTGCATACAAGAAAACCGATTGCACAAGACAAAGCTCCTAAAAATAATCCCAGGCACAGCCCAGCCTAACCTCTGCTACAATTGCACATGATACAAGGCTCTGCCTTCTGTGGTTTCAGTGCTTACCACAGCAAGAAAACTCCAGGAACGTGTGGTCATCTGCCTTGCAGCACACAGGACTTGCTCCTCTACACAGCTCCACTATACATTTCTGCATTTATGCTTAAAAATTAGAAATAAGGAGACGTTCTTTATGGTACTGAGTGAGAACATACTGGCCATCCTGTCTTGGTCACCCTGCGTGCTTAGGGTGTAACATGAAATTAGCTTCAATTGAGAAGCAGGGAAAAAGGGTGGTGAAAAAAAATAATCACCAAATGCATCAGGTTAAAACAAGGAGGAACGTTGTAAAGCAAAGTAAAACAAGGAGGAACCTGGGGGTTGTAAAGCACACATATTTTTACATGCTGCAAACGAGAACAAGTTGGGAAGCTGGTATGGTCCGTGGCTAGGTAAGGAGGAGAAAGCTCTGGCAATAAAAGTTGCCTTTTAAAGTAGTACATCACAGCTTTCCAAACGGTGGGTGGCTTCTCCCACCTTTCTCTTATGCGCCTATGCTCCAGGGAATCAAAAAATAAACCAACTCCAAAACATTTAGATAAGGCTGTATGTTGAAAATGGGGATTAGCCTTTTTTTTTTTACCAGATTAAAGCGGGAGCTAATGTGGTTCCGAGCTTCAGTGCAGAAACTTCCTCTTTTGTAAAGGATCTCCTAATTGGAGGTGGTTTTGTATCTATGCTGCCTAGAACCCGAGTTCTGGGAACGGAGGACACTCACCCCTATTTTTTTGTGCTTCACAGAAACTGCAGCATCAGGATACTAAAATAGTATCATTTGTCGCTGAAACTGTAATTGGACGTACACTACTATAAATCCCCCAAACAGAAGCATTTCTAGATTAGTGGAGCTTATCCTTAACTGAAGGTTAATGCTATGCATATGTGAAGAAACACAGGAGAGAACAACTATAAAAAAAGTCATTTAAGAGATAGCATTCAATTTTGTCATTTCAACCTCTCTTCGTCGCGATGCCCAGCAACTTTGTTTAATCTTCCAAACCACAGCTGCCACCAGGAGCAAAGACAGGAAACAACTGTAAAGGAAGAAAAATAAAAAAAAAAATCTTATTTTCCTTGTTCATAACATAACGGCAGCTGAAAAACTCTAGCAAATAAAAAAAAAAACTAGAACTAAAAGTTCATCTAATACTTAGAGCTACTCTGATGAAAGGTAATACAGCAGTGCAAAACATTTTGCACAGTTCAGCGTTCATGACACCCGGTGAGGAACGAGGTGCATCTACTTTCAGAGAAAACTGTTGTTCCAAAGTTAGCTATTTGACCTCCTTATAGGACATCTGCCAATTTTCACCAGGAAATCAGAACAGTAAGACCAAAAGATTAAATCAAATCGGAAAAGCCATTATTGACTATCTTTGGCGATATTTAAAGTGAGAGGATAACCCAAAAAAGAAAAGCCTTGAAAGAAGCAGAGAAACTTGATTACTTTTTCTTTTCCAAATTACACAAATAAGATAAAAGTGTAGAGTAGTTTGATTCTTTTTAACTGGCTGTTGCATAACTATAGGCATGTCTTGATTTCCCCAAATCTGTATTGCTTTTTTTTAAATCTAAAGAGGAGAAAAGGATGAAAAGGTTTATCAACTTCTAGGGAAAATGCAAAGAAGCAGATACAACAAAAAGCAGTTGTAATAATAATAAGAGTAATAAAAGCTGACTTTATTGACAGTTATGATCTTATCACACGGAATACTTAATGAGCAACTTCAAGGCACACAAGATTTCTAAGATTAAAGTTTTTCCTTTTGTGTATCTGAGCCCCAGTGAACGCCTCTCTTCTCAAGTACCGCACTGATGGGTAAGAGAAAATGTCTCCAAACCTCCCTCCCCACACTCTAGTGTATATTTAAAGAAAGTGCTTAAAGGAAGATTAACCAGAATAGGTGACTTATTTCCGAAAGTGCACTATTTGCGCCGACCACCGTGCCCTGTGTGTTTGAACGGGGATTCCTGTTGAAGGGGGAACCGGCGTGCCTCTCTCCCTGCCTCTGGGCATGGCTCGGTTCTCGCCGTTCTGGGGCTCCCAATGGAGAGCCACAGCCATGCAGGAAAGACTACGGTGGGAGAAAGACCGCGACTGCTCACTACTCCCTGCCTTCAAAACCAAACTCTGCTCTGCTTCGAAAAATCGATCCTTTTTGCAGATCCCAAACCTCCCACCTCCAAACAACGCTGTGGTTTCCCCTGTGCTCTCCCACCCTACTCACACAAACCTCCATGACCCCGATGACTACTTCTACTTGGACACGAAGCTGCTGTTGTACTGCTGACCAAAAAAAACCACAGCTTATGATGACGGATGGCATCTCATCCCACCAGTTGCCCCCTCTCTTTATAAATGCCGTGCCGTTTGCCTTGTACAAGCTGCGAGGGACTGCGCATTTTCTCCTTCAAGCACTACTTCAGCAAGTAGGGGTCCTACTCTACAACGGCAAATTCTTTAGCAGAGAGGAGTGCAAAGACTTGGAAATATTTACCCTTTAAAAAAGGACAGACAGCGGGAACCATTCCCCGAGATGCAGAAGGAGGAGGGCCTGTTCCTGATTACATATCACTATCCATAACCTATATATTATGAAAACTGCGTGTGATCAGACACCGAACACTCAAGGGGCAGACAGTAGGCAACGTGATTATATTTTTCAGGCTTATATATGCACAGAAGTATGTTTTACTATCATATAGTATGTGATATTAAAAAATTGGCACTTGTGTGACTTCAGCATTAGAATTTCTGCTCGGCTTTCTAAGGACTCCTACAGTGCCTGTTTCTTTATAAATTTAAGCAGGATCACGGAGAGATTTGTTTGGCCTTTTTCATTTTAAGAGGTATACATTCCAAATCACTTCCCCCACATTTTCTCTATATATTAAAATCTGACATTATTTCACTGTAAAAGCCTAGGCATTTTTCTGCAAACACAGTTTAGACAAGCACTTTTAAAGGGTATTTTATTTTCCTTTTTGAGAGGTACTGGATTATTACTGACTTTTGCCGTAAAAAACAATGTGCCTCCATTAACTAGTAACGCGTACACATTAACTCTTTAATTGCTATTTTGGTAAAAAAGCTAGCATGCGTTATTGATGATCGAGGATTTCACACCTTGAGCTTTCCCCTTTCTTTCCTGTACTACCTGGAAACAGTATTTCTCTCCTGGACGAGGTCACATTTGGACAAGACGGATTTTCGCTTTTGCCACACTTGAACAGGCACAAGTGAATGATGGACTAGCAAAATTTCCGAGTGCCCACATTTGCCTTGGGACTCCTGTTAGCTTCCCATGGCATGAATGCCACCACACTTACTCAATGGCTTTGACAAGCGTTTTTCTTCTTTTAAGCTCCCTTTTCTTCAAAGAAACCTCAAGTCTTTCTAAGGTGCAACACTTGCTTTATCTCTGAGGCCCAAAGAAGACAGCGCTCCCTGAAGAGCAAAAATCCAAAACGTATCCAAGCAAAACCAGCACAGCTAAGACCATGAGCTAAACCTTTGATCTGCTTTGTTTTCAGTAATGTTTTAACACCAACGTACAAATGGAGGGTAGAAATAAAACAAAATCTTTAAGGCAGCGGGGAAAATTGTTCCTGGCTTCACATTTAATTTGACCATGAAAACAACAATATTCAAAACATCTGCAGGAGTCCCCGGGACAGGCTGCCAAAACGCAGCGCCTGCCAGGTGATTGCGTTCACGTTGTGACTCCAGTGAGCAGTTTCATCTCAGGATAAAGCATTTTAGATGCAGCTTACAGGCAATGGCTACTGCCATGGCTTATCCAAGTCTACCTCCGCGATTCTCATTTATGTGAGGAAAGGAGATGGAAGTCCAAAGGGTGGAGGAAAAAGGCCAGATGCTTCATCAATCTCCAGCACCTCTGTGTTATAAAGACACATTTCAGAGAGATTTACCCTCAGGAGGAGTTTCTCGAGCGGTCAAACATACAGAAGCAGCTGCTTTGTGCTGTGCACAACCAGCAAAGCGAATGAGATCTCCACCTTCCTGTAGGTGACCCTATGTGTCGCCACACGTGCTCCATTCACATGTATCTATCAGACAGCACCAGGAACACGCACACCGAACTAAAGATACACGTCAACACATGCTGAACTCCCATGAGGGTGGCTCCGTTTTAGGAAAAAAAGTGACCTCAGTGATTTGTAAATGTCAGATATGGAGTTCTTATTTATGGTTGATTTGAAAACGGTGTCTCCCTACATCGACTCCCTTGAAAAAGAAAGCTAGAGCGGAGAACTAAGAGGATCACCTTTATCCTTATATTAAATCTCCTTTCCGCAATGCAACATTGCACAAGACTCTATGTGCCAGTGTCTTTCACGGGTTTCTCTTTCCTGCCTCACTTCTGGCATCACAGCCAAGACTTTCTGAAGAAAGCACAGAGAGGTATTAGCAATTAAAGACTAATAAAAACTCTTTCTAAAACACTCACTACAGTACCCTGTATTTCAAAACAACAGCACCATACATCTTTGTACCGTCACAAGGAGGCAGCAAATACCCACAAAAGCTATAAAGCCACTAAGGAAATATATTTTCCCCCTTGCACCACCTCCCCTTGGCAGCACTTGGGGAGGAATAAAAGGCAGCGCCTGCTTGCTGGGCTGCAGTCCATCACCTGCTGGAAGAGCCCTGAGGGAGAGCAAAGTCAAGATCTATCTGCTGGGTTTACTCAGCCTAAACCATCCTGAAATAAGTTATAAAGACCTGTCTTCACATCAGTAGCTTTAAAGAAGCTTTTTTCCCCCCATAGCTTCTCTTGGAAAGCAACTGTGTAAATATGGAAGCAGCAGAAAGAAACAGCTGCATGGAACGAGAGCTGCGTTGGAAAATGATTTGGTGTGAAAGTCCATGGTTGGCAGAGTCTTAGTCAAACACCGTGCTCTGCCCTGCTTTCCCCTGAACAGCCTCAGCGCTCGCTCTGCCAGCTACCAATATCCACCCGTTTCCAAATGGCTTTAAAAATAAACCTTCGCTGCAGGACTTGCTTTACCTTCTCTTGTTTCTTTCTTCTCCAAAAATAATAGCCTACCAAGAGCGTCCTTCATCCCTGAAATCCGCTGTTTGTTCACGTCTCTCTACACTTCCTCCCATCTCAAACAACACTGCTGTATCGTTTCTCCTCACCTGTCTCTCTGAAAAGCACGTAAAGGGGACAGAAATGTTCCTGGGCTCGTAACATCCCAGCGTAGTCTGTCTGCAGTCCTGCAAATGTCACGTACAGGCGAAGCAGCGCACCCAGCAGCTGTACCTGAACCATCAGCTGTTGCATTTCTGTTCTCCTAAGGCCAGTAACGAGCCCAGTTTGAGAGCAGTTCAATTTTTCCAACAGAAACAGAGGAAACCAGAAAACTCAGATGTAAAACTAGACTGCAAGGAAAAAGAACCATCTAGAGACATCTAACACCCCTGGGGAGCTTTTCATCCCATGGAAATTTGAACACGACTCCTCATTTGGGTCAGGTTCTACCAAATACAGCTTTCATTGGCCTGTCCAAGTTGTAAAAGTTTCTGCTTATGCAGCAATACATATTGCAGTACCGGGCCAAGTTAAATTTACATTTTATGGGCAATATTCTATTTGATTAATAGCTTAATTAAGTAATTCTTCATTATTTATTAGATTATTTAAGTTTAGATTACCTAAGATTAGATTATTTAAGTACAATAAATGAGCAACATAGTTAGAAGTAATCTCCTTTCAGGTGGCCTCAACACATGCACTAATCCTTAGCTGATAAGCCTTCAGCGCTCTTCATACCACAGAGTGTTCCCACCCTGACACAAAAATCTGAACTTAAACACCCAGTCTGGTTTTATTCTGTACCCTAAGCTCCTTTTCATGGCAGAGAGGACATTCACTCCGCTCCAGGTATCCTTGAAGCTCTTCGAACAAGTACACTTTCACTTTTAAATGGCTGGAAAACTTCATCAGCACTTTGATACGACGCATTTTCAGGAGGAAAGAAGAAAATTCCATCTGGCATATTAGGGCCCAATTATTAAACTCTCCCTACAATGTTTATCAACATCAGAATTGCTAGTAAAAAACGGCAATTTTAAATGCCAAAATATACAGCAGCTTCAATACTAATATGTTTTAACATAGATAGGTCACTTAATAATTTCAGAAAGCACTACAATGATTACTAGAAACACATTCCAAATTATTTTGATGAATTGGAAGCTATTTAAAAGTAAATTTTAATGTGCTGGAGAATTATAGGACACATTTTTAAGTACTCAATGCATTAAACCTCAAAGTAATGGAACGAGTACATAATGCAGAAGGAGCGCACGTGGTTTGCACAGTTGGCCTTTGCCAAACTGCCAACAGCAAACCAACCGATCCGATCTACAGATTCATGATCTTATCTGAAGATGGCACCAAGGTTTAACAAGCCACAACCCACCTTATTTGTGGCAGGTGATACTATTTTTTCTTTTATGCCTATTTTAAAAATCTACTTATTGGCTAGCGCAACCAATCTGACGCCCTGTAAAATCGTGGCAGCTTCCATAAACACAAGATCACTCTAACTAAAGGTTTGAGGTCTTTGGGGAAAGCAGGTGTTAATAAATTTGTCTGATTTTTTTGTTTGCTTGTTTTGGGTTTTTTGTTTGGTTTTGGTTTGCTTTATGGTTCAGGTTTGCAAGTCCATCTGCGCTAGCACAACGGGCATAACATTAAATAAAGGGAAAAAGTCATCTTGCAGGTCTAGAAGATGGAGCTTTAAGTAAACACACCAAAAATCATGGGACACATGATGAAACTGGAATGCAACTCAGTGTTATTTTTGACCTGTGTTTTGAAGATTTTTCCCTCATTCTATTTTCAGGCATGAGAACAAGCTACTCCAAAGGCAGGGATGTTTGAGCAGGCTGTAGCTACAAGTAGGACTGGGGACCAAGCATGGCCTTGGCCCTGTAGGCTCCTTCCATTCTCAATTCTCCTCTTCTGTAGCCTCTGCACCAACCTGGTCATCTTGTCAACTTGACTCATGAGAAATACCCAAATGAACTACAGTCAGCGGTCCGCGGAGAGCTATGTGGCTCACCCTAAAGTGGACACTTAGGTCTGCTAACTGAACTGCTCTTTGGTGTCCCATCACCAGCACCGACTAGAAGAGCAGCTTCGACACAACACACACACAAAACCATAAATTAAGATGTCAAAGCTACAAGTTAAATCCCACTCAAGGAAGGTTTAAAAACCCAAAGTGCTTATATCTCACCCCAAACTACTATGTTGTCACAGGAGACTTTTAGAGGCCAAAAGCATAAGTGGGCACAGATAATGATGGGACTAATTAATGGAGGAGAGACCAAATGGCCTCGCTGGTCTGGTCCACGTGTGACCATTGTGGAGGACAAAGTAAAGAGTGATGAGGACAACACGGAAAGCAGGAAGTTATGGGTGCTGAGCTGTGTATTTCTAACAAGATGAAGAAGTTTACATAAAGATATTCCCAAGCTCTTCCTTTTCCTTGGAAAAAAAAACCAAGTGATTCAGACTGTATTTTAGGCACATATTTAGTAAAGCCATTTCTACTGCAGTAAGAAATTATTTAATAAGCAGAAAGAGTAAATAAAATATCTGCAGCACTACTCCAGATTTGAATTATTGCAACAGGCCATTCCCACTTATTGAAAACACTGGGCAAATGTTTACAGCCAGGAAAAACAATATCCAGCACATTAAACCATCTGCCTGACTGTTGTACAGAGACAAATACTCTGAAGTTTTTCTGAGGAACAAGTCCAATTATTTGCACCAAATTAAAATTACACTATTTGCTAGGCAAACCTTAGCAGAGGCACATCAAGTTTCATGTGCCACCATGAAAACAGAAAACTTGCAACTTCTGTTCCATTCTTGAAATACACCTATTTATCTAATAATCACTGTAAGACTACGATGGGACTGGAGAATGTCAGTGTTGAACACGCGTAGAAGGACATTTCAAGGGCGGATATGAAAGATGAGACATACAGCAGCTGGGGTGAACTGTCCACGCAGAGCAGAAACGCAGTAGAAGACATCAGAGGTCTACGGTAAATCAATGTAAAGCTCATGATATCACAGAATAGTCATAGGATGGTTTGGGTGGGAAGGGACCTTCAGAGGCCATCCAGTCCAACCCCCTGCAGCGAGCAGGGACATCCCCAACCAGAGCAGGTTGCTCAGAGCCCCGTCCAACCTGACCTGGGATGTTCCCAGGGATGGGGCATCGACCACCTCTCTGGGCAGCCTGGGCCAGGGTCTCACCACCCTCACTGTAAAACATTTCTCCCTTCTATCCAGTCTAAACCTGCCTTCCTTTAGTTTAAAAGCATCACCCCTTGTCCTGTCACAGCAGGCCTTGCTAAAGAGGTTGCCCCCACCCTTCCTACAGCCCCCCTTTAAGCACTGGGAGGCCGCAATGAGGTCTCCCCGCAGCCTTCTCTTCTCCAGGCTGAAGGTGATTATATTTAACAAAACCTCAGAGAAAAATTGATTATACCCATTCACACTCTCACACCCACAAACGCCAAACGTGTTGGCCTGCTGGTCTGGCCAACAACACTTGTGTCCCACACAGAGGACAAGTGATGCTGGCTGTCAGGTCTTCACCACGTCTCCTGGCTTCTTTCCTGGAGACAGCAAACCTAGTTTATAGGGTCTATAGGTCCTTTATACCCTGTAGGGCTCAACAGCTGCTTTGGCAGAACCCTTTAACTTCAGTTTTATTCACTTCACACTTCTGATCTTTTAGGCACGTCTGTTGGTCAATACCTCCATATCCTCCTTTTGAGTTTCTAAGGGCTGCTACACTAGGAAAAGGAACAGCAGCGGTGACATGCTGTCACCTTGCTGCCACCCTCCTAGTTTTGGGGCAAGAGGTCTCATCCTGACAACTTGCAGGGTTACCAGCACGATCCTTGACTGCTTTACAGCCCGCTGTGTCACCAGTTAGAACACAAGCCATGCTTTCAACTCTTGTTCTGCTGTTTCTTCTCTTGCTTACACATCCTTATTTCATTCAAACCATTCTTAATATTCCCCTTATAAATCTCTACACAACTGGCTAATAATGCAGAGAAGCACAAAAGAAATACTGATGCACCTCTTTTTTTAAACTAAAAGGAAGAAAAAGGATCGTTGGTGAGCAATATGCGTTTAGAAGGCCAAATATTCAAAATAATAAATATTTTCATATCTTCTGTATGAAAAAGTACACTGGTGAGATAGATATTATAAATAGTTGTGGTGGCATACATGGATTTTTTTGAAGACAAGGAAGCACAGATACTAATAAAAATGTTTACTAGAGACTGTCAAAATAGCTCAAATTATTTGCTGAAAGACAACAGCGAGATTTGTAAATTAAAGAGCTACGTTATGAAAAGCAGAGGAGGAAACAGAAAAAACACAGTTTGCTTGCAATTCATTTAGCTTTGCAAAGGTTAACAATGGTTAGAATATCATTTCTCCTGCGGCTCCAATTATAATGCAACATTAAAGACTCGGTAACTTCACCGTTCTACCCAACCTTTATCCACTGACATTTTCTCAGCTTAAAATAAAACGTTCATGTGTTGCAAAAGAAAATAAGGGTAACGTACAGCAACACACCCGACTTTGTGCTGAACACTGACTCCAGAAGGAGCTCCAAGAGTCTAACAGCACCTCTAAATGCGAGGCACACCCCCTCTCACCCAAAGAAGCCTAGCTTTTAAATGAAATGGAGATCAAATCCAGCAGTCCCATTTTGTCCTGCTCCAGTGTCTGATGTTGTTCAGATGCATGGTTGGGTTCCTGGCTTCTCTGTAACAGCGCGTGCCTCATAGAGGCGTTAAGCAGCACTGGAGTTTGGCAATCCAGCTTGCGCTCCAGTGCCTGTTGGAGGGACTGACTTGACTTAAGTCATCACAAATATCAGCAATGAAACCAAGAATCTAACCCCCCTGTTTCCCTGTATGGTTCCCCATGCGGCTCAAGGCACAGATGGCTCTTCCAGTAGCATGGAAGAAAAGAGCGTGTTTAGGATGAGGTTACAACGCGGTGGAAAGAATTGCTTCTAGAAGATGGGAATGTGCTACAGTGCAGAAGATTTTCCAAAATTTCCCACAGAATGGCAAAACAAAGCAAGACCCTTGAGCGTGATAAGAGAAAAATCATTTTAAACATCCATTTTCCAGAACAAAGTCTCTTTGTGCATCCATTACACTCAAAGAATTGAGACATACCTCAGTTTTTGACTTAGAGGTGGCTTATATCTCCAAGGTGGTTTTACCAACTGTCTTTAGGCTTTGCAGAAAGCACTTTCACTGCCTCTACTTAGTGTGCAAATTTTCAGCCAACTCTATCTCATGAACATCACAGGGGGCTATCAGGTATCACCTATTTATAGTCTAACTTGGATTCAAACTGTAATTATGAAATGCACCCTAGAGCACTAAAAATGCAAGTGTTTCAATAGTTTTCCCTGCAAACAGCAAAGATGAATCATGCTGTTCTAAGACACTGGTTATTTAGCAAGTTAGAGTGCCTGTAAAATAAAATACCGGGAGAGGAACTTAGCAGCAGTTAGAGTTAAAGAATCGAAGAATTTTTAATGCATTATAAATGCTTGTTTGGAAAACACCAATAAACTGTCTTCTGCCAAATACAGACGTTCTTATTCCGCTGACATGTTAGGATGTTAAATAATATCGCAACATTACCTCTCAAGGAGATCCGTGTGATAGCAGTGAGGGAGGGATGGAAAATCACCGTTAACTATCTTAATCTGCCTAACTTTTGGACACGTATTTTCAGCTGCATGTGCTCACTGAGATGTATAATGCACATATCTTCTGCTTCAAGCTGTGATTCTCTTCCAGTAATGGAACTGGAGGAATTACTCATACTGAAGAGTTTCAAACTCTCATATGCAGGTGGATCTGGGTCTGTAAAGAACTAATGGAGTTTTTAAAGTGGGAAAGATCTTATGCCATTAGAAAGGAACTAAGGAACCAACTACTTCCCTATTCATTCTCCTTACAAGTAATTCCCCTGCCACAAAGAATTTTAGGGAAGACCTTGACTGTGATGGTCTCAGCAGAACAAATGCTTAAGTCTGATGCAGGAGTAAACACTTACTCCATATCAATGGAAGCAAGGTGGTGGTTCAAGTCTGCTGTTTACCTGGGATTGTATGAAAGCACACTCTACTCTGTAAAAGCTACATACTAAAAAAAAAAAAAAAAA
>VZTV01038720.1:12708-23442 GCA_013400875.1 Anhinga rufa
AAACCACTTGTCTGAAGGACCCATCTGGAGCTCCTTGCTTTAATTAAATTTAGCATGGAATCTAAAGCAAGATATTATTCCCACTGCTCATTTTTAATGTGGGCATTATATTAGGCATTTTAAAGTAGGCATAATATTGCCTGTTTTAAAACAGGTTGTAAGATCTGGAGTACTGTTTACTCCATGTATATCCCTCCTGAGGGAGTTCTCCCTATTGATCAAGTATTGGTTTATATTTGTGGAGTATTAACCGTTCCTAAAATAGAGGCTAACACATCAGATTGTGAAACCTTAAAGAGATGGCCTGCGATGCTTCAGGAGACATTGAACCTCTTTGTCAGGGCTATACTTTTTTGAAGGGTGGAAGAGGAAACAAGTTTTGAAATTGCTTCTGTTGGTTCAACTCCTAGGGAACCATCAGTTTGCGTCACACTAAGAAGTCAGCTTTACCAAGCAGTTTATGAAGGACAGAAGGGTATTTGTCTTCAATAGCGTTGAAACATAGGCTTGTATTTAACTTGACATACTTTCAGAGTTCAGTTTAAAATCAAAAGGTGCTACCTAAAGAGTTTGAAATTAGGTCATGTTTAACTCTTTGCAAAATTACTTCCTTGATTTATGATTTGTGTGTGAATATCTGCAATTTCTTTAAGTCACACATTATTTGTGCGACGTGGCAACTCAAAAGAGGTCTTCTATACCACTTTAAAAGTAACTTCTCCATTTCAAAAAGCCTCCACCCCCTCCTTTAACCTCTCTTTCCTGGCATGCACAAGACAAGATGCATCTGCAAAGACGGGCAGACAATTTTAACATATTTCCTAATTGAACACTTCAAATAAAGTAGGGATTTCCATTTTCTAGGCTGTGGTGTAAGCAGGATGTTTAATTAAAACAAACAAACCAAGAAACAACAAACCCCCCAAACACTATACTAAAAAAAACCAAAACTCAAGTATTTTTGCTAAAGAATAAACATTTAGCTGTCTCAATTGAAAAGTACCTGAAAAATGTCACAAAGAACTGTACCAGGTCCATAAAGTTGCTGTGCTGTGAGAATGCAATCTGCAAAAGAAAAGCAAATGCTTTCTATTACTTACTGAAAAGAAAATTCATATTTAAGATGCATTGCTGGTGGGATCAAAAAATTACAATGAAATACAACTTTACTTCCGTCAATTAACATTTTTGAATACTGTTGTGAAAAAGCACTGAAATATTCTGAGGGAAAAGAAAACAAACCATAACTTCAGATTATTTTGAAAGCATATATCAAAAAAATGAACCTAAACAAGCAACATCTCTCTCTCTCTCTCCCAGCAGTGTTCAAGGAACAGTCTTCAGCGCACGTTACCTTGGAGAAAACACTGGTTCAAAAAATTAGAACACAGAAGTTTTACAGAGCTAAAGTCAAGCATTTTTAATTATTGTACACAGAGCAACCCAAAGTACAACATCAGAAAGTTCAGAAATGTACGTTCCTATTCAAACAATATTCTTACATCAAAATATCTTTGAATAAGTAACTTACACCAAGAGCAGCAAAAAGGCATGAAACACAGAAGATAATAGATACTGTAAAAACAGCTATGGCATTCATCTTAGCTCACTTTCCTGCAATCCACTCACACTGCAAAGAGAAGTGAAAAACAAGCGAATATTTTGGACAAAAAACAGAGGGAAGAAGCGAACAGGAAATTGGGAGGTGGTTAGAGGCAAAAGGAAAGATTAGGGAGCCTGGTTAAAAATAACAAAGCAGAGGGGAGGCAAGCCAACAGAAAGGCAACTTCTGCAATATTAGGAATCAGAAGTTCTTTCCAGGTACCTCCTATTTCCTCTGACTATCAATCTCAGCATGACAACAGGATATTAACTCTTTCATGAAGCAACTGAATTTATTTCAAAACTAAACTGAAATCTGCACTTCTGTTACAAAAGCTTTCCATAGAGATCAAATTCACTTAAGTCATTTGTTGGTTTGGGTTTTTTTCCTTAATAAATGACATGTTACGGTACCACTAGCATGAACACAAATCTCTCCTCCCAGCAACAGCCACATTCCAAAAATCACGAATATATGCAAAAGGAGTTATTGCTTGGATTTCTGTTGGTCAAGAACACTTTCTATTAATCGTATTTGCTTTAAATATCCATTGTAACTTGGCACAGAAGCTGACCAAACTCATTTTTTTTTATGAATACACTGAAATGCTCTTAAGTTGAAAGCTCCTTTACAGGGCATAACTTCAGTTTTCGCTGGAAAGCTAACTTGAAACCTGCAGACCAGATGCTTGTGACCTCAAAATCACTGCCTACAAGAGACGAGAAAACACATAGCTTCTTGTTGATTTTGTTCCTTACGAAGTGCTTCCCAATAGCTTTCTGATAAGAAAGAGAGAGTGAGAATGATTTCATTTTTTATTTTAAAACTCAGTGCATGGCAACTGAGGTGGTTTTATATTCACAAAACTATTCTGGCAGTTCTTTAAGGCAAAGATTTTTCTAACTAAAATATCACATCCCAAAATACAAACATGTGATATATTCAGTATATAGAAATATGGTCTGAGAATAACTATGATGTAGACCGACTATAAAAGATGCATTTCAAAACAAAGACCTTATTACGTGTCAAGAGCTTATATTTAAAAATCCTTTTGTAGAAAAAGAAAATTTAAAGCACAAAGAAATCATCAACGGGCGAGTTCTCTCCAGATGGTCATTACGACCAGTTTCTGTGCTGGAAACCAAAACTTGCTCCAATTAGAACGTAAAGAAGAAACAAGTATCTGCTAATTTTAAATAAGGACAGAGTCTATGGAAGATTATCGAGACTGCGAACTCATCTCTACACTGTTACGAGAGAAGGGCTTCTCAGTTTTTGGTAACAAAAGTGGAGGAAATAAAACAGAGAAGGAAAATCTGGGTTTGTTTCACAGAGAAGCACTAGAAATGCTTTACCAGTGGCGGTTCTTTTGCCTGCCTGTTGGAGCTCTTCTCTTGCAAAGAGCAACTGAGGATCTGTACCCCATACACAGATTTAAAAAAAAAAGCCTAGGTTGGTTTCTGCAATTTACTTCTCACAAGCCGAAAACACTTTGTGCTATTAAACCTGACCAATCTGTGTCACAGGCAATTTAGTCTCATAATTGTTAATGGTTTGCTTACTTAGAGCTTAATTTCCCCTAATATAATCTGTTCTTAGGATTTAATTAATTCAGTTACAGAGAAAGTTTGGTTCGAAATAGCTGTTGGAAGTAGACTGTTCATTCTGAATATAGGGAAAATACGGCACAATTTTTTTAGCAGTATGGATTTTTAATTAAGTTTAAATGACAGTAGAAGATTCATTTATCCATTCTCAAAAAACTAATTTTGTACCAACGAAATAAGCAGTGTAACTGCAGAAAAACACCGTGCATCTCACGCTGGGGACGGCGAGAGCCTTCTCCAGGTACCGAGCAGAACTTGAGCTTAGCTACAAAATCCAACTGCCACTTTCATAACATACGTGCCCTTCAAAGATGCTGTGTACTACATTCTTAGGGATAACGCAGTGTCCTGAAGTAGTTAAGATCAAAACAGATCCAAAAATTAATTACGTTAATTCCAGATAATATTATAAAGCTTGTGCTTATCTGATCTGAAAAGGTACCTGAAAAAGCATGCCAGCCTATCACGTTTTTCCTAATGCCACATCACTTGCAGTATCAAAAAAAATGTGGCTGCTTTCCAGATGAATAAAAATAGCTGGATATAATGGACTGATAAAAATGTATAATTAAGAGCTTTACTTTCTTTATCATTTGATTAGCATAAAATATTAAGCCAAGAAGAAAATTTGGCTACCTCTAACTACCCAACAACATCTAAAAAGCGCACTAGTTTTGAAATCAGTATATGCACATTCCAAAGGAGCTAATGGCAAAATACTTGGCCACAAAGTACTTTGTGTGAAGGAAAAGCAGTTTGAACCCAACTGACATTTCAGTAACGGTTGGTATTTCAAACTCAAAATACTTCAGGAGTTAAACTACAGCCTGTGACTGATATAAATTTTGACAAACAAATTGGGGCGATTACATACCAGGAATTGCTTTGCATTAGTACCCGAGTTTAAGCTCCAAGAGAAAAGAAACTTGAGGATAATTTCAAGAGAATAATTTTGTGCAAAAATGGGTCCAGATGACTTAGTCAACTTCATATTTTGAAACAAGTTCACCTTCAGGCTGGAAGTGCAACCATATCTAGAGTTACTTAAGCCTCCATTTCTTTTGATTTACGAGTCCTTTGAACTCATTAAAAAGTACTTGAATTTCACATACCACTAAGAAAAATTAGCATCACCAAACCAATGAGAAATTCTGTAGAAATATTTTTTTTGGTTAAATATAGCAAGAAGCAAAAGTAAATAACCCTTACTTGTAATAAACAGAATTACAGATAAATCATCGCAACCTAACTCCTTCCACTTGTGCTGGACATTACTGTTATTTTAGAGAAATAGAAGCCAAACTATTAGCCACAATGGGGATGTGGCAAATCTCTCTCCAAACCCAAGTAATTTCTAATATTATACATAATATTAGTGCTCCTAATCTAAACTATTTAGCTGAAGAACTGCTGAGGTACTGAAGAACATTTCAAGTATGGCATTTTCATAACAGATTTTGGAGCATTTTGGTTATCTAAATGCTTGAGAAAACATGAACACACAGAGAAAACATTGTTTCTACAACTTTTCTTTCCCTGCTACTGGTTCCAGATTATTTACATGCCACATTTTTGCCTTTCTCCACTATTGTATGAAGTGACTCAATTCACACCAGTGCTGCCTTCCTTTACAACCCTACTTCATATTAGGGATGAGAAAAAGTGAAATTGGAAATGATATTTTGAACAGGACACACTCCTAGAATAGAATTGTAAAGGAGAGGAAAATAAAAGTCTAATTAACTTATGAAACCGGAGAAGTACGACAGAGGAGGCGCAACGGGAAGCAGGCTACCAGCGTTTGGTGCTTGCTGTGAATTCAGAAGATATCAAAAGGGTCCCTACTGCTAGATCCATTAACTGCACCTAGCAGGTGGGAGAACGCTACGGCACTCGTGTTTTGAAAGTCTACAGGACCACACAGCACTGAAAACCACGGAAATTCAGAGATTTCAGGCCGCTTTACTTTTTATTTAAATATAGTCTCAGCACCAAAGTTGAGGAAGAAAAAAGCAGCACGTAAGACTGAAAGGCTGGGAGCTCCAAGGGCTTTCAAAGAGATAAAGCCAACAGCCAAACAAGCTGCAGATGACATTTATGTACATCTTCCTCTGTTTCTTCCTCAGCACCTCCACTTTCTCTTCTTTTTTTTATGGTTAGAGGCAAGGATTCAATTTGACCTTGGAGAATACAGACAACAGTAACAGGATGCTGTGGCCTGAATGCTGAGTGCCTGTGCTTCTGTCAAAGGACCTGCTGAAAAACAAATGGGGTTTAAGTATTCTTGAGCGATGCCAAAGTCATCAAAACATTCATTTTGCCCTCTGTGATAGCGATGGGGGGAAAGAGTGCTCTTCTGCGCAAGAGAAACATCGTTCCCGGTTGCAGTTCTCTTTTAAACACGAATACAGCGTGCCGTAGTGAAACACATGGCAGAAAACGCATATTGTTCTTGGTGCTCTCCACTGAACAGGAGCAGCAAGCCAACTCCAACAGCCTCAGCGGTGAGGTTTTGGGGAAAAACGAGCCAATTTAACAATCCAGCTCCACCACCTAAAAGGTGGTCCCGGCTCTGCCGCATGTGAACATCTTTAGTGAGCCAAGGCAAGATGTTAAGCCAGGAAAAGAGCTAACCATAGGAATGCAGGGCGCTTTGCTGGTATTTCTGAGCCGACCAGCTCACTGAGAGATGAGACAAACTCAGCAGCAACCCGAGGGAGGAGCAGGGCAAGATGACCCTTTTTGGGCAGGTGGCTCCCAAATTGTCTCAGCGATGTTAGCTTCCAGGACAACTTTTCATAAGGAAACATCTGTTCACCTCTGCAGATGAGGTTTATGGGATTCAGACACAGATTAAGACATCTAGATACAGCAATGCGGAGGAATGTGCCTAGCGATGCTTCCATTGAGTGTAAAGGGACATCTGTGATTCAGTCAGCCAGTGTAGGTGTCTGTTACAGGATTACCTGAACAGTTCCAGATCTAAGTCTCCATCTATAATGGGACCTTAAACACCTAAGGCACATGAAGACATCTATTTGTAGACCCCTACATTTAGGTGGTTTAAATTTCCAGTGTTTCCTTGCCCTCGGTTTCATGGATGCACCCGACGCTCCATTCATTGCCTCAGCAGGGGTCACTATTGACATTCACTGGCCCCAAGACATCTCTCCTGGCCTCCAGCTGCTGCTCCAGAAGAGCCCAGGCCTCCGATAGGTCCTATGTCCTATCTACCATCCTCTTGGCACTACCTGCCTATGTTTAGGCACTGAATATCACAGCACGCTGCTGGACCACACGCGGCTGCTCGCGGTAAGGCGCACTGACATTGGGCCACATGTTGAGCAACAAAAAGGAAGTGGCTACTGGTTAATTAAATCTGCTTTCAGTGTCAAGAAGCACAGAGAGACTGGAAACTGGGTCAGCATGCCCCAGTGTTAAAAGCTTAGATGATTCAACAAAAATTATGGAAGAGGAACTTCACTGAATGGAAGAAGAAACTGAAAGCCAAGATGCGAGCTTACAAGAACCACTTTGCCTCTCTCTTGCAAAACTCTCTGATGTGGTGGTAAGCTTAAAAGTGGACCTTAATTTTTATAAGTCTGATCCAGAGTGACAAAACACAGGAAAAGCTCATGCTTTTAACCTGATAAGCAGGTTAAAACAGCCTGCATCCCTGTTCTCCCCACCCCAAAATACAAATCCACAAACCTGACTAAAATGAATCAGAGAAATTCAGGCTGCAGGAGCCTTGAAAGGCAACTGAATCCAGTCAGAGACCTGACCAACATGTCCCAACATTAGGATATAGAGGGAATGGTTCATCATTATATTTATTTCTACCTTTCAGATCAGGCCATGGAGTAAACCACAAAGTACAGAAGAGCAGGCTAACTCAAGACTACCCGTCCCCTGTGTTAACATCGTGTATCAACCTGGAAAGAATAAGCTCATTAATACCTGCTCTTTCTTCACTTCTTTGCGTTATGGTAGATCTTGGGGACAACGAACATGGGCTAACACCTCACAAAATGTTAGATAACAAAAACATTAAATGTACATGGATTATACTTGCAATCCAGGTGTAAGAGGCAACAGGCAAATGCAGTAGGATGACCAACTGCTGAGAGAAACCACGATCTTCTTAAAACAACCTAACAAACCCTGTTCTTAATTGTTGGTACTCAAGAAGGAGAACATATACCAGCTTTGTTTTGGGAGCCCTGTGTCACAGGATCCTAAAAGACAGTTTCTTTTTGGGTGCAAGGGGATCATTTGCCCTCTGTCCATCTTCACCTGGAAAAGGGTTGATTAGCATTACGCCCTGTCTCAGTCAAGACCCAAACTATTTGCATTCAGATGTACCAAGTACAGTTTGGATTTGGAATACAAATTTCAGTCAATGAAGATATTTGAGAGTGAAATGTGGATGCTTAATCTCCAGAAGGGAAAAGAAGCATTACAACTCCTTGCCTCTGTGCAGGGTTAATGCTCAGTGAAATGCAGAAAAAGACACCTATACTGAAAAAACAAAAGATGTTTGCGTCTCTAAGGGAACAAAGCAAAGCTTGTTACAGACCATGATTACACCAACATTTTAACCCTTCCATAAGCACTGCTGGTGCCCGAGTGAGCATCCACACCCTCCCTTTAACCACTTGTTCCCGTATTTCCCATTACCCAGCGAGAGCGTACAGTGTATTTGCAGATGTATAGTAAACCAGATCACAGAACCCACTGCAGCTGAAAACTGATCTTTGCTGAGCCAGCTTTCAGGTGGACTCATACCCTGGTCAGAGTTACTGCACCAGCGGGCAATGTGGTGCCACACCACAGAGGCAGCAGGACGTTCCCATTTTAGAGGCACCGTGGGTTTATTTTAAATGAACAGCAAAACTACATCCCAAAGTTTGAGGTTAGGAAGAAAATTTAAGTGGACTTGACCGCTATAAGTCTTCAAAAGCTGCAAGAACAGCTCGCCCCACAGGGAAAGATCCTCTAGGTGGAAAAGTTAAACCATTAATTCTGAGAGAAGGAAGGGTCTTACAGCAATTAATTGTTAACTTGAAAAACTCTGACACACAACAAGTTAAAGTGATTCGGAGGTGGGAGATCCCAGAGAGTTTGTAATACACCTGATGGTGTAGGTGTGGACATCAGAAGGAGGAGTTGCGATGCTCAGTTGAAAGCTGACACATTTGAGTAGGGGATAACCATCCACAGCTGCAGCAGCAGCTGGTCTGACAGCTGAAGGTCCAGGAGAGGTGGATCACAGAAAGCAGAGAAGTCCTAGACATAAGTCTGGATTGACCTGTTCCTGCTTGCATTAAAAGAAATACTCATTGCTCCTCAGAAGCTCGAAAACCAATTTGCACACTCAACAGACTGCTACTTTATATTTTGTAGAAGAAAAACTCCTCGTCAACTTGGTGCAACTGAGGAGGTTCATGTGCTCAGATTTATGTTCTACAACAAGTGAAAATAAAATCTCCACTAAAATTTGATTTTCACACCTACTACTACGAGCCACGTTGCTCCTGTGTGGAGGGAGGACCAATGAAAGAGATAAATGACTTACTCCTCACTTGCTGCAATACTAACTAAGCCATTGAGCTTTACGGCACAAACACTTGATACCGTGGCAAATATAAAAACTAGTTCACTTCTGAACTTATACCGATACAGAAATTGATTTATATTCCAATACTGTGCCGCCTTACTGCAGCAGTCACAAATTGTCACTTCGCAGCTAATTGGCTGCAGTCAGCAGTTGGCTCAGAAATGCCAATTATATATGCTTTGTTACCCCATGCGAGCTCTCAGATTGCTGTGCAGAGCAAACGCGGGCATAGCTGCCTCTAAATTAAAACCACTGCTTAAGATTTAGTCCCCCATTTCTCTGCATCAAAAAAAAATTACCACACAAATCTGACAAACCTATTTGTTCAATAAACAGCCAGGTGTTGAATAGCGATGCTCATCTAAATTTAAAGTGCACTAGCAAACAATGTTCTGGAAGTCCCATAATCGGAACAGCCATCTCAGATCAGACCCCGCGCACCTACTCATTACAGTAACGCTCTACCAAATGCTGTAAGAAACCTGAGGCAGCTCTTCTGAGTGTCAGGCAAATACCTTAAAACTAAAGATCATCCGTTCCCATAGCTCTGTAGCATCCACTGCATTCCCAGTAGTTCCCAGACCTCTGCAGCCTCCACTCTCATCCTATCCCCACACTGAAGACGGTCATGCAAGAGGAGAGTGATAAGGTAATCAAGGCTATTGTAGCAATTTTGCAGGTGAGAAAAGAAATAAAAGTACATACAAAAATTAAAAATAAATACAAAACAAAATAAATCAGCCCAGCTCTTGCCATCAGAGCTATGGCAGTAAGAGGGGAGTAGCTGAAATAACAGCAAAGGTAGGGCAGTGGTGGTGGTGAATCTCATGGGTTGCGCAGGCACTGGAGGTGGTGTCAGGCTGAAGGAAAATCCAGGCAAGAATTCACAGCCTTGTAAACTCTCTTTTGACACTGGAGTTTGGGGCCAGCTGCTGGATGCTCCTTCCTGCGAGCTCCTGCTCTGTGCCTGCTGTGAAAAACAGCAGCACGCTTGTAGTTGGCATTAAAGGGTTGTGAAGGATGATTTCTGATAAACCTTGCTGCAATGGCTTAAGAGGTGCTGTCCCAACTCTTCTCAAGCAGGAGTTAAGTAGCCTCCAGGGAGGGTTAGAAAAGGAATTCTCACCTATAATGCTGCCCCAGAAATGCAAAGTGCAGCTGTGCTTTGCATTGCAGCAACGAGCTGTCCTTGCATCTTTGCAGGTGACTCCGCAGGCACGGCAGCCGAGGTGAAACTGCAAATTCAGGTAGGAGCTTTTAAATTAACTTCAGGAAAAATCCCCATTGGCTTTGTAAAGTTTGAGAGAACGTTCAGTGGAGAGGCAGCACAAGGAGGACGAGGAGTAGATCCAACAAGCTGAGATGGCCTAATTATAATTCAAAACTCAGTAAGATGGATTTCCACGGGAAGAGGACCTCTAAAGTGCATTTGAACTCCCCAAAGCAGAAAGCACAGCACGCAAATAATTCTGCCTCATTTGGGTTCTTGTAAACAACTGAACTGGTCGTTCAGTTGTTTCAACTTGTCGTCGTTGAATTCTGGTGAACTCTTACATAATAACTCACTCTTAAGACTAACGTTAAAAATAGTGTATTTCATGATAACGGCAATTAAGTTAGGCAAATTACTATCATTAACTGGAGACAAAAACTAACAGCATTAATCACTTCTAGCAGTAAACAGCCCCACAGACTTCAGTTATAGAAAAGAAACTCCTTGAAACTACTTTAAGGGTTTAGAAACAGAACTGAACAGTCAAGACTCTCCCAACCTCACATACTGCTTGCAGACAAAAGGCTTTACTTACCATTGGCCTCTCAAAGATCTAGGTATTGGTAAGGTGTCCAGCTGAATACCTTCGAATGCAAATTGCACGCTTGGAATTCAAAAGGAAAAGGGG
>VZTV01038727.1:12297-24133 GCA_013400875.1 Anhinga rufa
TCCCCTGCAAACACCAGGGTCCAAACCAATAAAACTTTCCACCTGCAGAGCTGTGTCCTCTGGGCAGGTCAGCCAACAGTGGAGCAGAGTGCTTCCCCATGACACTAAGCACCATGTTGCATGGGGAGACCAGCTCTCATCACTCCCTGTTACTTGAAAGATAATATGAGTATCAACAACCCCTGAGGCGAAATACAGAGGCCCGGGCCATCTTGGGAGAGGTTGCATCACATCCTTCCCTACTGTGCATCACTGTTATCACTGTCTAACTTGAGTTTCCCACCCCAGTGAAACNTCTGGGCAGGTCAGCCAACAGTGGAGCAGAGTGCTTCCCCATGACACTAAGCACCATGTTGCATGGGGAGACCAGCTCTCATCACTCCCTGTTACTTGAAAGATAATATGAGTATCAACAACCCCTGAGGCGAAATACAGAGGCCTGGGCCATCTTGGGAGAGGTTGCATCACATCCTTCCCTACTGTGCATCACTGTTATCACTGTCTAACTTGAGTTTCCCACCCCAGTGAAACGTGGGTAGACACTGCCTGGCGCATCCAGCCTTCCCTTCTCTCACCTGGGGCTGAGGTACATCAGACAGGTTTGCACCATTTCCACTAGTGTTGCTTTGCCTATGGGAAAGATAAAGGATTTTCTCTGTCAAATCTATCTTACATGTCACAGGCAGTATCCTCTCTTATCTCTATTTTATTATGTAGCCATGTATTAAGTACTCTGGAAAATGCTGAACAATAAATATCAGCTCCGCACTATAAGCAAGACCCTGTTGCAACCTCAGTGAAATTAGCCAAGACCCAGTGTGCTCTTTGGTTCTACGTTGCATGTAGCATAAGAGAGGCAATTTCTTCCACTTGGACTAAATCAAGTTAAAAGAAATAACACTTCATTCTCCTGAGCTCATGACTAACTTTTTTGGAGCAGATGTCAAAATGAACACTTTAAATACAAGGTAAAATTCATGTTACAACAAAGCAGCAGCCCCCCCTCAATTTATGAACTGCAAGAATTGTAACCAAGTTATGAGAAAAAGAAAGGTATTCACTTCTGACTGATAAGGAAGAAATGACAGGAAGTATTTGGCACAGCTTAAATGAATTTGATTTTGGAACCATTCAGAATTTAGACTTTGGATTAATTCCTTACTGAGGCAAATAAAGAATTTGCTGGCACAATGAGGAGTAATCTCCTACCCCAACAAATGAAACAGGGTTTAATTTGACTTAATTTCCCAAATGGTGCAGTGAATAATACTCTTTCTGGATCTGTGTTTCCACTGACAATGATTGTGCTATTGCTGTGCTTGACACACGTTGCAGACGTTTTGCACAGGATGCTATAGGAGAAGAGCTAAGAGGCATCAAAGATGTCACCATGCTGCTATTCTACTTCCCAGACTTGCCATCCAAGCACTGAACTGTGGGAAATATCATTTGTTACAGGGTATGTATCAAGATAAGGATAAGAGAGGAAGGATGGTCCAGGGGTTGGAGGAGGAAGGATGTGCCATACACCTCCTATGAGCAATGCCTGAGCACACTAAAAAGTAATGGTGGGCACACGCTCCTTTGCAAGTGGAGGTAGTAAAAAAAGGACTAAACCAGCAGTTTCCACCCAGTGAGGAAGGAAAGGACCACTAGACCCACCAAAGGGATTAAACACACCGGGCCAGAGCAGTCCCTGGAACAGCTCCACAAGAGGGATTTATTCCAGAGATTTACTCAGTTTCTGATTTTAATTTTCACACAGGACACAAACACCCTTTATCCACCCCCTGGGCACCCCTTCTCCAGAGACAAACAACATTGAGCAAATGCCGCTGCATGCGCTCACCACTGCTGGCACTCAGTTTTGTTTTGGGTTTTAAACACTGACTTTCCATATCTTAAGCCTACCTAATCATTTCAGGTCTGTGGCGTTTCAAATTTGGTTTTGCTTTTAAGAATTCAAGTTTTCTCCCAGTATGATATGTTTTAATCCTCCTCCCAGACACGAAATCAGGCTGAAAGAGCCGTTTCCATACGCTCTTGTTCTGAGTAGTACCAGCGGTCGCTGTGCTAGAGCACAGCACGAGCCTCGCTGCCCTTCCAACACCGTTCCATAAACTCACGTCTATCTTTTGGACTTGCATGGGCACTGACTGTTTTGCAAAAGAAAGGAAACAAATCTTCCAGAGCTTTACCCTTCACACTTAGTACGAGACCTACACCTTTTTTTTTAAACAGACCTCCAATATTTGGCCTTCAGCACAGTAATTTTCCTCAGGCCCAGACTTCACATCCAGTTTGTGCAGGGTGACAGCGCAATGAAGAGTCATTGAATACTACAGTGATGCCCACAATTGTCCTGATATTACTCCTATGCTATCATGATATTGAGCATGACTGAAGCAACAGACATTGCACAAAATGTTTTCAATTCTCTGTTGGCCACACCACAAAATTCCTGAGACCCCTGACCAGGGTGAGACAGTGACAAGTCTCAGGACTCCTCATGTTTGCTATTCCACACTCTTCCTTCTAGGCACATGGCAATTCTCAGCCAAAAGCAGCTCTGACACTTTCCAACAGAGCAGGAAAATAACGTAGACCCTCCTCTCATCACGAGCTTGGCATAACCCAGCAACTTGGCATACCCAGCAGTTTTCATTCACATAGGGATGCTCTGCTCCCCACGACATGCTCAGAGGTGCAGTACTGAGCGTTTTGACTAATACAGCACAGAGATGGGGCTCGAGTGTTACCTTTTGGGAAGCCTTGAGCACAAACACTTCCCATTCTTCCTCCTCCCCTTACGAGTAGTTATTCACAGTTCAGCAGCCAAGGCAGGGGAAAGAAGGCTGGTGTAGGGCTCATGATACAACAACCACAAGCTGCTAGTAACCAAACACATCTTACTTCCAAGTGCTGAAAGACATGAATAATAAGCATAAAGACATCCCCTGTTCCATCTGTATTGCAAGCACCGGAGTATGAAAGCTTCAGGCCTCCTTTGAAAAAGTCCTCTGGCAAAAAGAAGTGACCCAGCCTAAGACTGCTCTATTCAACAGTGAGGAAGCAATGAAAAGACAGCATTTTCCTTTCTGCTGTCATTTTGAAGTCTGTTTACTTGCAACCTTAAAAGGAAGTGAATTACTTAAAAAAAATAAAAGAAAAAGAAGACGAAGAAAAAAAAAAGGATCGCTGCCTGGCCTCCACAGAACACCTCAATACCAGATAAATGTTCCTCTTAGAGAAATGAACATTAGCACCCTTGGATGGCATCTTTCATTCTTTGAATTGCCCAATTACTTCAGAAAGATGTAGCGGGATTGTTGAATGCTGATATAAACTCATTGATCTGTTCCCAGACTTACCAGTACACAAAGGATGGGAACCACTCCTGGCTCTGAGTTTCTATAATATACTTTATTGATTCTCTGAAATGCCAAACTCTGCACTTGTTTACACACATGCTGCACTGCAAAGCCCCTGTGCATAGAAAATTACCTGCCCAATTTTTTCCTTTTTACTGAAACATTTTGTATGAAGAATTAAATCAGCTGTAAGTAATACACATGGATTTTTGCTCATGTTTACAGTGCAGTTTTACTCAGAGAGAACTAAATGTGGATTTGTACAATGCAGTGATTTTTCAGCTCAGACTAGCATGGATTTAATAAACTTGTTCAGACCTGTCTTAAGAATGTTGGACTTTATGTGGTTTATTGATCGGTTTGTCTGTCCAGGGCTCCAGAGCTCTCCCTTCACCTGCAGAGTCTGTCCACGCAGGGCGTACAGGAAGAAGTGCGCCCAATGTTTCCAGATCTTCAGCGTACAGTCACCATGCTCATGTACGTATACACACAGAGTTTATCTGAACTTACATAAAAGCCACTTTTCCTGCAAAAGCCCAGGGTAATAGGAGTCAGGAAAACACTCAGTTGCTACAAAAAATTTATCACTTACTTTAAGGGTGCTTTCAAGCTACTTTAACACTGCATAAAGCTTATTGTAACTAATGCTGCAGCTGATCAGTAGGATTTCAAGGTCTGGTTTTGGTCTTTACACTGAAGCAATTGCTAGTCAGAAAGATTTGTTCTCTGGCACATGCTGGTTCTCTTCACCATCAAATAAAGTCCTCACTGATACTACTTCAGTCTCCAAGTGTGAATTTTTTGCCAACACAGTTCTACTGGTACTGTCTGTCTTACCAGCAAGACTGCTCAGAGCTAATAAAAAGCTGACTTTTCCTAAGAATGTTACTTATTTAGCCACTTCTGGAGCAGAACAGTGTCCTTCCACCAATACTAAACATACAATAGTTGTGTTCATCAGGCTTCGTAAGACACTTCTCTGAAAAACCACAGGAAGCAGATCTGACTAAGAACATATCATTTGCCATAGCTGGCTTTGGAATAGATCCAGATTCACCCCATACTAATTTTTATCAAATAAATGAGTATTGCAGTCTGCACAGTAACCCCATGAGCAGAAAGATGCCCAATGGGCCACATTTGCTTTCATTACACCTGCAAAACTGTGTGCAGAAAGCAAGGCAGGAAGCAGACACAATCTCCTAATGGTTTTATTCCAGTATTCCATGGGTTCTCATCAAAACAAAGAGTACTTTGCAACACACAGCAGATGCTGCTCTCTACAGGGTAAATGCTGTGTTTTCTCCTACCTTCTTTTGAGGTGGAGATTGATCCCCAGACTGACACATGCTCTGTACAGCTGTCTTGGGACAAGCTTGCTCCAATCCTCCGCAGAGCTCAAACATTTCTGTGGGTTGCCTCTCCATCTCCTCCTTCCAACTGCATAGTGCTCACTTCCCCCCCATGGGGCTGTTAGCAACCCACAAAATTCCAGAAGGCAGGAGTAGAGTTCACCAGCTCTCATGAACAACTGGAAGGAGAAAGATCATCGACAGCAAGTGGGTAATGAACTGATCTTCTGGAGTTTGGGTTCTGAAAGGGAGCAGAGCAGACAGGGTAAAGGGGAGAAAACCACCCAAAGTCCTAAAGACCGTCTTCCACCTGCCCACATCAAGGGGTGGTGATTTGTTCCCCAATAACCAGAGAAGCAGACACTCATCCCATACATCTGCATATGAACTAGAAGAAACAAGTTAATGTGCAACTCTGATTCATAAGCGGTGTGCTGTCCTGCTCCCCAGACATGTATTTCACCCCTAGAGTTTAATTCAACTCTCTTCTCCTTAAGTAAACAGTATATTCTTAAGAGATTCTGAGGACAATTTACTCTTCTCAGTTTATTTTCTTCTAGTAATGTATGTAGTTATCTCTTATTTATATCACACCTTTTGTGTATTTCATACAGCAAACCTAAGTACCTAGCTGCACAAGATCCTTCAAAAAATTTACAGTCCCAGGCTAATCCCAGCTAAGTACAGAAACTAAAGATCAATTTTGCCACATCTGAACTAGACTGGATTTAATTCCATTCAACACATTCCAATGACAGGTCAGGAAATGCAAGATTTTGTAAGGTCCCGGGCTGAATTACAACCAGTATTAAGGCAGCAAACTGGAGATGTCAATTGTGGAATATCCCTCTAATGTTTATTAACTTCTCTGTCAATGAGAATCACCGCTCTGACAGTAGACTGGCTCATGAAAAATCATTGTCCATCTGCTCCCAGCTCACATTTGAGGGTAAAGGTCTTGCTTTCATTGCTGAAAGTCATTTGAGTTTAAAAAGCACTAGAAATGCCACTGCTATCACACCCAGCCACTCACACCCAGAGAGCTGCTGAGCCCAGGCTGTTTTACAGGGGCACTGACACAGCATTCCAGAAAAATTAGTGAAGCCATTTAAAGACTTCAAAATCTCCCACTCTGGAGCCCGAGCTGCGGCTGCCACATGCACAGCTGGAGCCGAAGGAAGGTCAGCTTCTTTTAGTCTCATGTCACCTCGCCAGGCACTGCCACAGCCACTCAGAAGCCATCTCCCAAACCGCCTCCGAAAAACCAGTTCAGCCTATGCCACGCATTTTTACTTGCCATCAGCTTAAGTTAAGAAAACGCTGTTTCAGCATCCCCACAGCGCTCTTTAAAATGCTGCACGAAAACCACACATTGGCCAGAAATGAGTCATTAAGGACTCCAACTTCTGATGTTTGTATTACCATGTACAAATGAGTTAACCAACATCCTCCTGACAAAAATCACTACTGAGAAGCCTAGTACAAGTCTAAATAATTGGTTGGGTCCAGAGTTTAGGAAGTTAATAAATTAAACGTAGGCTGCACTACCTACAAACCTTCAGGCCCCAGAACTAGACAGGTTGCATCAGATAACCTGACGTGAGAATACTAATTAGATAATAAAACTACAATGTAAAACAAAAGATGTCTAGATAAAAAAAACATACAGTGGGTGTTGGAGGTCTTCTCTGAGGAGAACACAGGCACATGCATTATTCTGGAGAGGAGTGAAGAATGACTTATCTAATTGAAACTACGGGGGTGTAGAAGGAATGGGGCAAGAAAGACAGACGGTAATTATATGAGCTGGAAAGTGGCCAGGACACTGGGGTTAGCAGCTACACACTTTCAGAAACCATCATGAGATCTTATGTGATTACAAACCATCAAGAACCTAGTTTTAATTCTTATCCAAGTTACATTTGGCAGCAGGGCAAGGCAGTAGTCCAAGGCACTGCTTTCATTTGGGCTGAAGGACAGAAGTCACCTATAGCCTTGCATCTCTATCCTTTACTGCCAACTTGGTTTAGTGGTTTCTCATCCTAACACTAGCAACGCCTTGGAGAGTGAGTCCCTGGTGAGTTGTCACATCCCTAGAGCTGTAGAGCCCTTGGCAACCGTCCCCTCGAGCAGGGCTTCCTGCAAGCAACTGCAAAAGGGTTCATGAGCGCTGCCTGAGCAGTCAAAGCTCTGCAAGCAGCACTGCAGAGGGTGCAGGGCAGTCACCTCTGCCGGTCGTTCCCCAACAAATTCCCACATTTGCAGAGGCCCTTGTGCAGCTCTCTTGGAATGATGCACAGCCGTCACCTCCTTTGGGGACCAACAGCAGCACCATGGCAGCAAACAAGCAAACAAAAATTCCCTCCCCCAAACCTTTAAAAGCCAAATTCCATTTCATCAGATGTATGACAGCCGCAGGGATCCTTTCAATCTCAGAGAGTATAGATTGTGCTACTCCCAAGATACGGTGCTTGTCTCTGCTTCTCATCCTCTTCTTACACATCATTCCCCCAAGTTTTATTTGGAAAGGACATGGCTCTCAGTTACACTTACAGCACTTTATTGTAAGTAGCAAGGATACCGTGGAGCCATTCATTACTGCCATTCAGACTTGCAAGAGGCTATCAGAAGAGTTAAAATGAAATGCCAATACCACAATTTGTTATTTACAATACATGTTATTATACGTGCATGTTATTTCCAGACATGATATGGAATAACAGCTTAAGTGTATGAAATGTGCCATAAGTATCTAAATTGCTGTTGATATTTTTTAAAGGATCAAAAAGACTTAAGTAAATATCAGCCCACTTAATCGGTAACAATTGCAGAATGTTTGTCAGAGTCCCCAGAGACCATCTAGATCCGCAGCCCCAGCTAACAAGGGCTGCAGAGACAAAGCATGAGAGAACATTTTGATCAGCAGAGCCTTCCCATCAAACCCCAGTATGTACTGAATATGCATTTATCAGTAACCAAAAGAGCCATAGGCCTAGATTTCAAAATATAGCAACTATTTGAGGCCCCTGCCTCATAGAACTTCAGCTGACTTGTGTTTTCTCCCCAGAACTAACCATTGGTTTTAATGGTAGCTTTATGAATATGCATAATGTTCTCATGAACATACTGCTGGAGTTGTGGGGTTTTTAAAGTGTGTGCTTCTCCATTCATTAGTTATTTGCATATTTGTTTCTCTTCCTGCTTCAAAAGCAACTCTCCCTTATCGCGGAAGATCAGATACACTTTAGAACAACTAACATTGTTTAAAAAAAAAAGCTTTTTTTATCTAAACGAGCACTATTCTAAGCTTGAAACTTCCCAGCAGCTACACTTCTATATTTCTTCCAAACTTCACCCTCATGCATCATCCAGAGAAACAATTTTATAATAGGTAACACTGCAGAAACATGAAAGTTGCTCTGGAAAAGGGTCTTTGAGCTCGCCCCAAAGCCCAGTGGTTTGAAGCGTAACACGGCACAATTTCAAACAGGCTTGGTCAGGAGATTGGTTTTGGCCCTCTCAGTACCTAAGATACTAACTAGCACTAAGGTATGCCTGACCAGCCAAACGTCCCTGAAAGGTCCACTGAGCCCCCACTGAAGAAAAGGGTCCAAACCCCACCATGAGGGATGCACATTTTGTAGTGTTTTGTGTCCTGAGTGTGGACTCCATGGTACTTCACTTGGAAAATTATATTCCAGGTTAGTAGGTGGTGGAACAAGAGAGCATTTCATGGCACTGCACAGGATTTCCTCTGAAGGAAGGGGCAAGATCTGTTATTCAGCACTTCAGGAGATATTTGCCCTTGAAAGTGCTGTTGAGAGAATTCCAGTGTTCAGGACAATCCAAATGCTGGGACATTTTTGGCCCCAGATAACATTAAGGAGAAAAAAGAAATTGAAAGGCAAGCTCATTCTTTTCTTAATAAAAATTTTCTTATCTCTTCTCTATAAATTCTTGCTCTCAGGGTTTTATGTCTTGGTCATTTTAAAAATCACATCAGGCACCAACCTGCTACACAAGTAATAAACCTCCAGGCAGTTATTATTCAACAATGGACTTAAAATTAATGTAGCAATTTTTAGTTACCTCCAAGCAAAACAAAAACACATTTCCTAAAGTTTCCAACTTTAAAAAAGAAAAAAAAACCCTGCATCTGTCTCCTTTAGGAAGCAGAAAGTAAGCGTACAAGTTGCGCTGCAAGAGGAAAAAAAGTAAATCAACGCACAGAAGATGACTTCTTGTAATGCTTCTCACTGGCTGCGGTGCATTTTCACTTGGCTGAATCTCACCTTTTGCAGGCCCAGAAGCAACGACGACTCCAACAAGTGCAGCAGCCGGAGAGGATAGGATTGCATGTAACTGTCCGAAAATGCCAAAAAAACATGTCTGAACTTAGAGGCACTGCTAAGGAACTTCCCAAGAGGCATTCAGTAGAGGCTGGGGGTTTTTTTCAAGGTTGGAGAAAGAAACAAGGCTTATCAGTATACACTTAAGCATTAAATTAATAAAAATAAAGAATGAGAGGAGAGGACCGGTTCAGCCTCATTAGACATTAGCTGCTCAGGTAGGGGCTGTTGACATTCTTTTGTCTGAAAATGGATGCAGTTTTCACTCCTTTCCCCAGCAACTTTGCACTCTACTTTTGGGTTTCTCTTCAGGAATACAGCAATGAGGGGTGCGCACACACACTCATGGATGCAGATTGCCAGCCTAGAGGGCTGGAGATGGCCAGGGAGGTGAAGGGCAGCTGCTACGAGTGGCACTAGCACAATATTAAAAGCTAGAGACCTCCTGACTCGCTTGTGTTTTGCTGCTGCAACATTGCTCCGCACAGGCAGCTGGATTTCCAGGGATTACTAGGTGTGCAATGCAGAAACCTTTGCACTTCAGGAAAGTCCCAGTCCTTTGTTTTTTGGTTTTGGTTTGGTTTGGTTTAATCTATCATATGCAAGGTTGTTCTGAGAACAAAAAAGCATTTAGTAGAAAAAACCTTTACTGCAAGAGAGAGTTGAGTGATGGAAGGGATGCCTGTGGCTTGCTCTGCATTTCACCCAAGGTGAAATTCCTCCACAGGAGAGTCCCTTTCCCAATAGGAATGCTCTGGGAAGCAGACCTTCTTACGTGGCATGGAGGGACCTGTCTGTGCTGGCACCAAAGAAGGTACAGATCCCCACTAAACCCACTCAGAAGAGAAAATGAGTGTCCTTTCTGTCATGTTAAATACGAAGAAACACTGGAAAGGAGGACATGGCAGCTCAGGAATACAAGCCTCAGCAGATGTTAGCGTGTAGCATCAGTGGAAGACAATCTTGTGGAAAAAGCTGGGCTGTCCTTTTAAGTTGCCACTTGGCTCTGAATCTCTCTGAGAGCAGATTAACCTCGGAGGCAGCCCTGCCAGACCGACAGATTGGCGTGAGAGGAGGCAGACAAGTGACCCAGGTACCACGAACATAAAACATGGGTTTGCTTTTTAATTGCACAGTACCCAGCCAGAAATATTGTCCTTGCTGGCTGGTCTACAAGACTCAACATGCCTTTTGCTGTGCCAAAACACAACAACATTTTATTCAGAAATTCAGCAGAACGACATCTGCTGCTGCAATGGCCAAGTTTCTGCCTTGGCAAAACTTGGACTGGATTTTAGCTAAGTGGCTGGAGAGGTGATAACATGGTGAAGTCTCCATCCTCCTTTCAGTGCTGGCTCTTCACAGGGATGTAAAGGGGATAGCACCTAGTTCTGTAGGTGTGGAAAAGCTGTGCACTTCAGATTTCTGTATGTACCACGGGCACCAGAGATGATGTCTTGCTTGACTTCAGGGAATAACTTAGTCTGTGTGAGGAGTGCTAAGGTCAGCAGAAAGGGAAAAGAATGAATGTCAGAAATAGGCCTGAGGGGGCCCTGAGATCCATAAAAAGTGGGAAAGCTCTGGGTAGGAAAATGTACCGCCCTGTCTCCACTATCTGTTGTCACATTCACTCTATGCACACTCAGGATGCCGGAAAATCCAAATATAGCAACTTCTCTCCACCAAGTGTTAGGGGCAAAAAAGGGAGAAAACTGTGTCCAGAGACATCCAGAAGCATTACCAGGCACAGAGGTACAAACAGCAGGAGCCTAGTGATACATCCCCACAAAGAGGCGCAAGTCACTCAGCTGGAGAAGTATACAAAAACTTTCCTGGCAAAGGTTTTATCCAGCTACGTAATTTTGCTGTGTTTTGGAGAAGTTTAGATCATCTGAAAATCAAGCAGAGGCTACTGAGAGAGAAAGGCCTGCAGGCACCAATCTATTTAGCTTTTTTTAGTGCTTTATCTTAGCAAAGTTAGCAGCCAGGTTGAGAGCAACGGACTCTACCGTCATAGAGTCAAGGCAAAGTGGAGGCACTGAAACCTGCTTTCCAGTCAGTAGAAGGTTTTGAAATGTTAACAAAAAATTGTGTCTGCCAAAAATACAAGTGTCTTCTAGGTAATTCTTAAATCACTTTTCTTACTAACAGTGCCTATATCCACAGTGAAAACATTCACTGGAGTGGGAAGGGCATGACACAGGGGAGGAAGAACCAGGACTTGTAAAACTCCAGAAGTTTCCATCCTTGGGTTCTGCAAGAGATCTGGACACATGTCACCCCAAACCCCACAGAAGCAGTAAGCGCTTCGCAGCAAACAAGCACTCTTAGGTGGAAGTCATCACTCAGATCACAGCCAAATACTTCCAGACTAATACCTGAAATCCTGGCAAGATTAGCCAATGCTCCCGCTGTGCCACAGATATCCTGATTTACACCTGCAGGAGACAAGAGAAGCCATGGCTGCCTCAGTACTGTGTCATAACATCCCTTATTTCAAGGAAATAAGGGTGTTTGGGAAGACTTTCCAAACAGCTGATCATGCAGGACACAAAGCAGGCAGACCGCAGGAGGAATTTCCAGAGTTACTGCACGCACAGATCCTGAGCTGGTAACACATTGGATTGGGGGAGCTCCTTTTCCCTCAGCAGAAATTCAAGAGCTTGTCCCATCAGACAGCTCCTGCTTGCCCCTCCGCAAAGCAGGGAGGCTGGACTCTCAATCAGCCTCAGAGGAACATCTCAATTAATCCACAGCCCCAGCG
>VZTV01038730.1:0-23085 GCA_013400875.1 Anhinga rufa
GCCCCATCATTGGAAGAGTTCAAAGTAAGGTTGGATGATGAGCAACCTGATCTACTGAACAATGTCCCTGCCCATGGCAGGGGGTTTGGACTAGATGATAGCTAAAGGTCCCTTGTAACCCAAACTGTTCTATGATTCTATTTGTTTTTTAAAAAAAACTATGAAAAGCTTAAGAACAGAAGTCATGAAGATGACCATATACTATATGTACCTATGGATAATCTTCTAATTTAACTCACAAGTTTACAACCAAATTGTAAAGCTGAACAGCTAGTACGATAATTTCCACTGAGCCAAATGTCACAAAAAAAGTCATGGTAAAGATAAAACTTATTGTTAGAGATGAATAAAGATTGGATTTTTATTCACTTAGTTTTCTTAGCTAATTTAGTTTCACTTGTACTGATTCCTTCAGACACTTCCTGTAAATATTTAGTTCTTCAAATATTGCTAATCTAAATTTTATAAAATTATAAAGTTCTGTGAAGAGTAGCTACATAAATGTAGCCTGGTTTGCAATTTCCACAGCCATCTTTTGTTCTTTGACAAAAACATCACATTAATTTCAGAAAACAAAGTATCTTAATGTTTTATTTTATTTTTCCTCTCAGAAAGGAAAGGAATAAAAAGAAAAACACATGCTGGAAAGAAAAAGAGAATATAACTGGAAAATAAAGTCTGCTCATATTGACAAACTGTTCCTGAATGAAAGTAACCAACTGGTTTCTTTCCTGAAAGAAAGAAACCAATGAAAAGAAGCTAGCTATCCCTCTTCAGGACTCAGGAGGAATGGTCTAATATTTACCAAATAGAAATTCTTTCCAGCTGCAGCCATAAGATCTGCAAATCCACATTTCTCTCAATCTATATGTTTTTATTTCACTTCTAGAGCAACTGGAGCAGGGATTTTTACCTCTGTGAAATGTTAAGTGTTTCATTAAAAAGCTGAAATTCAGTATTTGTTTTACTGGGCAACAAAATAGTACTTTTTGTTTCTTCATAATAAAAGCTCAGAAGCTCCTAGTGAAATAATATTTTTTTATAAATATATCTCCTGTTAATTGAAAAATATTCCTGCATCCATAGTTCTTTTGGCAGATACTTATCTCTGCTTCTTACAATATTTGTTGTTCAAGATAAATGATGGCATCCATGTTACGATTAGTACGGCTCTGATCTTGATTAGCATCTCCATTGAAAAGGAGGTTTTAAATAATAATACTTTGCAGATCTTGCAAAACTGTGGAAATATAGTGGCCCTTGCATAAAGCCTCTGGCAGTAACTGAAAAGTCCAGTGATCCCAACACCCTCTGGTATAAAAAGCTGTCTGTACAATGAGCGGAGCTGCCTCAGTTCAATGGGGAGTGAAATCAGTGTCTTGACACTCAAAGAAAGTCTCCAATGGCTGCAAATCCTCTATTGCCACATTATTCATTTCCCTCCCTAAAAACACTCTTGCAGCTGTTTCATTCACTCTGCAGAAAGCCTCTTCTCCAGATGGCGTGGGTAGCCTACCGGAGACTGATGCCAAATCAGATCCTGTTGCAGGAGGTCCATGGCTGAGGAAAGAGCGAAAGAAAATTTGGTCTCCTCTGAAAATGTGGAACGCCCTTGTGAAAGACACAGAAAATTATTATTATTTCAGGGAGAGAGTTACTATTCTAGTCTGGGGCATAAAAACATCAGTGAAGGGTTACAGCGCTTAATTTTCTCTTTGCTCTCACTTTTCAAAGTTTGTATAACTACTTGCATTGGGTTAGATGAACCAAAGCTGAAGTAGACTAAAATTATCTTGTGTTTCTTCAGCGTCAGTTGGTCTATTGGGATAAAGCCTTTTGGCTTCAGTAGAGGTATTGGGGCCAATTCTGCACTAACCTGTACCCTGTGCAATTGCACTGATGTTAACAAGACCAAGCAAGGTGTGTGCCTGGGAAGACAGTGATGTCGATGCTCAGTTATGCAATCCTCTTGGGGAGGTTTTTCACTTGCCATAGTGCATACAGCTGGGAAGACCATTCATTAACAGTATTTCTTTCAGGATCCCTCTGAACTCAGGATGTCTTTTCTTTTTGGAGTGGTGAAAAAACAAGTGCACTATTATTACAGTTGTTGACACTGTCTTTTATTGGCATGAATAGAGATTATTTGGACAGCAGCAGTAAATGATGTGCAGTAAATCAATCAGGCCAAATTGGCAGAGATTATTAACTAAAGAGACAACAGTGTTTTTCATCTGAAAATAAATGCGCACAACGTGGTAGCTATTGTTGTTGTTTGCACGGGGCGAGCCTTTTCATGGTTTTGATCCGTGAATGTGAATGCGGGAGCATTTAATTGTGGGATGCCTTTTACAGAGCACATATTTTAAAACAACAAACATTTCTCCTGGTAAAACAAATGACAGATTCTGTTAATTATTTCTTCATGTACCACTGAATGCTCTAATAAGGAAGTCCTTATTTTCTGCTACAAAACATGCATCTAATGAATATGCCAGCTCCTAGACTTCAGGTCCCAGTGTTCCTTAAAATACCACACAGAATCCTATATTTTGCATATTAAACTAATGCTGTATTTTCCTAATCTTTGATAGAGGGTGACATTGACAACTTGCTGCAGCACTACAACTCTACTTCCAAACTTCTCATCTTACAAAACAAAGGTTACCTCAATAACTGGAAAAGAACCTGCCAGCAACCAGGTCCATTTGTCATTTAACTGAAAGAGCTGCACTTTTTTTCTCTACTGATTTCTTCTGGGTTTGGAAGCTGCTTGACAAAACTTACAGGTCTGTGTAGCAGTTGAGAATATATTAATTAATCTTTTGGAATAGTGAGGATAAAAGTAAATTTTAAAAATATCTTTCTTTTTTTCTGCAATTAAAATAGACATAGCAGAACAGTTAAATCTCACTGTTCATGAGGTTCAATGTGCACAATCTACCATTATACCAGTGCAGCAACCTCAGCTCAATCTTGTACCAGCCACACACTGTGGTCACTGATTCTGCTGCTAGAAACGAGGAATAATTATCTTTGTAGCTTAGCCATATCCCCAAACATAGGAAGCTATGCCACAATGAAGACTCTATTGGCAATATATTTATATGTTGCCAATTATTAGCCAAGAAATTCTTTTCACATCGCTCAGTGATGTAACTACTTTCAGAGCAGTGGCACAGGCTGCCCAGAGAGGCTGTGGAGTCTCCTTCCCTGGAGACATTCAAACCCCGCCTGGACGCGGTCCTGTGCCCCCTGCTCTGGGTGTGCCTGCTCACGCAGGGAGGTTGGACAGGATGATCTCCAGAGGTCCCTTCCAACCCCTACCGTTCTGTGATTCTGTGGTTCTGTGATACTCTGACAAAGGATGTTGGCACAGAGCAGGTCTGAGTAGTTAACACTACAGCTGGGAGAAGAATCCCAAGGCAACACTGCTGCTTCTGATGTACAGAGCTAACCTCTCTGCCAACAGTTTTCCTGCAGGATTTAGCAAGTTGCCTTCAGAAGGTAACTCAAGGAAAGGATTTGTTTAATTATATTTACCACCCTTATGTAAATATATATATTTTTCATTAATAAATGACCCAACTGTCATTATATCACACTAACCCTAAGATAAATGGTTGCTCAGGAGTCTTAATGTACTACCTCATTCAGTGACTGCTCTATAAAAACTCTTTTAATTTTCCCCTGTAACTCAACTTGATAGCAATTCGTTGTAAGCAATTTTCTTCAATCCATTTTCTGTTCTAGGAAACAAGTTTGTATAATGGTGCACTTGTTCTTTGTGTCATTCAGACACTTGAAAATGTCAATCTGCTAATGTTCATTTTTTGTCATTAGATTCTTTTTTCTCTACCGTTTCTAATCACTAAAAATACTTCTTTCATGCAGCTCAGCACCTATTTAAGTGCTACCTCCTTTATTCTTTTGAAACAGAAGGAATGAGTGATTAGAAACACATATTAATTATCCTTGTACAGATGAGAGGGTAGAACCAAACATAGGCTTTACAACAGTGGATGGAATTATATTAAGAATTTTTATCACTCATCCTTCTATTTTAAACTCTTGTCTAATACCTCAGTGAATAAAAAATTAAGTCAGTCAAGGTAAAGCTTTCAATTCCTTTCTTAAAAATGATACTTTCTTCTAAATCTTTACAGTGTAATTTAAAAGAAAAATGCTATTAATGACCTCAGATTTTGTAGGAAGTTTAGAAAGCATTGAGTGATCCTATGATGTTGACCACTTCCTAGCAGACACTCGCACAATACACCCTGATATAGTTAAACAATGAAGCCAAAATGTCCACTTACTTCTGAAACCAAGATTCCAGTAATAATTTTCTTCCTTTCATTTCAGTGAAGAATAGAAGGGTCAGGAAAAATTTCAAACCCAAAACTATGGAAGAGTTCTCCTTTTTCAAGACTAACACTTTTCTTAGTTACCTACTCATCAAGAACTAACCCTGGAATAATGAGTGTGCCAAAAAACTGCTCAGTACATTTCCCTTTCTCACTCCCTTCCTCAGTCAAAAAAACAACAGCACATAACTGAAAATGAAAATCACCTCAAATAAATATAGTACCTAAGGCCCCACTGGTTCTTAGGATAGAATTTCAAATAGATTACTATATTTAAGTTATCTCAGGCTGTTCTGCAAAATGAGAACTATCAGTAAGCCAAGGATATTGTGACTTCAGTTTTGCTTAGGCATGTAGTACAGGAGTGGTAACCTGTAGTTTCTCCTCCACTGACATACGTCCAAACTCCTAAACTGCCTACAGGATTTTTTTTCCCCCCATTCAACCTAACAACAGAATGGAGAATGCAATTAATGTGTCTTCAGAGACAAGAGAAGCTGCTAAGCCCACCGTTGTGACTGACTTATTACTCCTGAACTATAACTTCCAGGTAGAAGATTAAAAGAACAACGCTGAAACAAAAACCTACAAAGCAGGATCCTCACTTTATATTCTGAGTGTTCCCTGTTACAAAATTAAGGCACGGTACTACTAAGGTAAACTTTCATGAATGAATTTGATATCAGCACATTTGCAAGGTCTTCCTGGGCTTTTTTTTTTTCTTTAGACAATGTCAGCGACTTTTATAGCTTCAGAACTGCAGCTTGCCAGGCTGCTGCTGGCAGCACCAACAGAGGCCTGAAGGTCTCTGGCGTAAGCAACACTCTTGCTCCCTGGCAGTGGATGACAGTCAACTGACTGTAGCCCTACAGCGTGTTTCCGCAAGGAAACTCAAAAATGCATGGATCTTATTACAGCAAGATATTCTATTTTTCCACCACAGCTCAGGCTCACACATCTGCGCCCCATGTCAACTTTGGCCCCAGCTGGCGTACCAGAAATGTTACTGCTGACTGTGTTTCCTTCCTCATCCTCTTTAAGCCTCAGTTTCAAATGTCAGTTATGGGGTCCCTTTGAGGTTACATATAATCTGTGTTTAGTATCTGACTATTCTGGTTTAGGAATCCCGTATTCTCAGCATAATCCCATTTTACTCAAAACTGGGCTTTGGAATAACCTTAACTGATCTTTGTTTCCATTTAAGATCAGGATGTTCATAAGGCAAAAGAAGGTCCCACTTTTTATATTCTAGATGAAGAGAGAGAAAAATTAATAGATGCAATGAGTTTCTGTATAAGTAATTTAATTAAAAAATAATAATGTATGTCTAAGCAGCTATGTTTAGGGCTCTTCTGAGGCTGATTCTAGAAAATGGCGACTACTAAATACATGTTACCTACCTAGATGGTCCTTTATGTGATGCAATACAGCAAATTCTTTATTTTTGTATTGTGTTTTACAATACCTTAACATTCTTCTTCCCTCTTTTTTCTTTTTCTTTTTTTCTTTTTCCATAGGAGCTCTGTCAAGATTCTTCTGTGTTAGTTTCTGTTATTTCATATTCGTTAATCTACCAAGGCATAGTAAAGCATTTGAATATTTATTTCTTTTTGCTGAGGTCGCACCCTTCACTTTCTGATTTCCCTTCCTGGAAATTTAACTCCTAGAATTATAATATTTTATCTGCAGGGAACCTCTGCATGGCATCTTGTCCAATGTCCTTTGTCATCTTAAAAGCTAACTTAAAGTTCTATTAGTAACTTTTGCCACATACTCCCCAGAACATTTGTACAAATAAACCACTGGACTAATAACTGAATGAATGACTCCTGCTGGAAGCTGACTTCTGCTGGAAGCTAACTACATTTAAAAGGAAGACATAATACAGCCTCAACAACACCTTGCTGAAATTTTAAGCTAGATTCACCTGTATAGAAAGAATTTTAATTGTGTCTATTTCTTTAAAAAAATTCTAGTGGTTTTATGGTTTATTTGTCTATTACTCCACTGGAGTACATAAACATTAATATAAGAAGAGGTATTTATTTGTGAAAGAAAATAGGAAAGCATATGCAGTTTAATACAGACAGAGGGATAAAATGTTGATTTTTTAAATGTGGGACATCATACACATAGGGAGCATTGTAATGAAGAGTGTATTGGTGTAAATCTTTAAAGAAAAAAATCCCTGTTTTTCCTCTATAGTATCAACTAACTATTTAGCATTAAAATATCTAGAAAACCTGTTGTTCATAGTGAATTATGTTCCTTTATATTACCAGGTGCTCTCAACTTTGAAAAGGAATCGCCCTGTAAGTTACCTGAATGTGTGTCCCATTTAGTTTGATCTAATTACTACCTATGATATTCTTTTAAGTTCTTTGGAAGAATGTCACAATATTAACCTGGACTAATCGAGCTCCAAAAATTAGAGCTCCGTTAGAGGACAGGTTCAGTAAAACAACCACCACACAGCACATCTTTGACACAGTATTTTTCAGTCCACGTGTAAGGAATTACCGGTCACAACTTGTCCTCAACTTGATATGTTATCACCTGTCAGGAAAAAATATCTATATCATCCCTTAGAAGAAAACATTTCAGAATTTCTTCAGAAATATTTCAGAAATATTCAGAAAAACATGAGACTCTTGATGAGTTGCTAGGTGTCGAAAGTTTATCCCTTGATATTAACATGTCCATCATCAGTTAAGACTTTGGGGGCTCAAAATACTCAGAAAGACTTTGTAATGTTGAAAATAACACAGCAAGCAAAATTGTATCTATCTTTTCATAGGGCTGACAAAATTAGTAAGATAAAATTCAAAGCTGGCATTTCAATAGCTGGTAACAGGATGAATTGGAGATGTTACAATCCACAAGGTCCAACAAGTTCCAGTATGGTAAAAAAGTGAGTTCAGGAAGAGCCAGTCACAAACTGTATTCCCCAAGCAATAAAGAATCCATCCTGGAGAGGTTCTCATTAGCTTCTTACAACACTTTAAAATGATTATTGGTTGGCTTGGTTTTAGGTTTTTTTTTAAGTCATTATGGTTCATATCTTCTCTGTAAGGAGAACTCTATCTCAATCCCCTTTAAGTGTAATTTTACATTGCAAAATAAGATAATTATAATGAAAACAGCCACTATTAATGGTTTTACTGGGTGAAAAGGCTGACTAATTTACAAAGCAATTTATTCATTCCCTTGTACATTTCCATTTGGCATTATTGCTTTCAGATTATTTCCTTTTCACTGAACAGCTTTTTTTAAAAAAAATATTATTCCCTGGTACATTTTCTGTTGGTTGGAATGTCTCTTTTCCCTTTCTGTGGACTGATAGAAATCCATAAAGTGACATTTTAAAAGAACTTCTAGCTTTTTAAGCAACTATATTACATTTTTATGTTGCCTTCTGTCCCAGGTTTCTAAGTGTGATTATCATCTAAAGTAAAATAACTTACTTCCTATGCACTTCTAAAATGGCCCAATTCAAGTTTAATAGAGGATGCTAATGCGCAGATTTTTAAAATGAGACCAATGAGTGAGTGGGCTCAGACGAAGCACATTAGTTTAAAAAGTGAGCAACTTGTTTCCTCAGTATCCCTTCTATCCTAAGAAAAAAAAATTAAAAAAAAAAACACCAAAACCCACACACAACAACAACAACAACAACAACAACAACAACAAAAAACTTGTAGAAATGACACTGTCCTAAAATGTCTGATCTCAGTCCAGTCTTTAAGGATTTTCAAGTCATTCATGAATAAAACAATACTGAAAAGAATTTCAGTTCCATTTTTTAATAATAGGTAACCTGATTGCATTATGTATCTGAGGAACATTTAATAGATAAGAGAATGAAAATTAATGTAAACCTTAATGATCCAGAGAAAGTGCAATGTCAGCTGAAAATAACCCATTATTATTGTGTGCTAGGAGTAACATTGATTCTGTATACTTATTTATCCAATAAATTATATATTCATCGTAGTATTAATCTAAATTTATTACTAAAACCAGGAACACTGAATTAAAATTTTACGGTAAACAGATTTCTGTGCTATATGCATTTTCTGTGTTGAAAGCTGTCGAGGTTCTTCGGGAGGATGGGAAATGCAGTGGGATACCCCTATGCCATGAATCAAAACAGCACACTCCTGCAAACTCTTGAAGGACAAATCCATTTCATTTCTTCGCTATGAGCTGAACCACTGAGAATGACAGACAAAACCCTCTAAGTGATTACTTTTATTTGACAGCTCTTTTACTTGTATACTCAAAAGACTCTAGGTGTGGACCAAGACCCAACTGCAGGAGCAGCTGTTCATCAAAACCAGAAATATACTGTTATTTCTTCTAGTCATCTTGCCATCTAGGTAGAAGATGAGACATAATACAAAGAATGCACATGGGGCAATAGCGAGAGGCAGTGAACCCGGCATGTCAGTTAAATAACTAATGTGTTATTTTTCACTCTACATCAAGAACAAGTGGAGTGTTTGAGTCATGATAAGGTAGGTTGATGGATAGCAAAAAGGTGCTTTTTTCCTCAACATGGGAGGTACAGCCTGGGAGATGCATGAAAATACCATAAAAATTTAAAAAGTAAACAACTGAAAATTATATCATTCTTCAGTGAAAGGCAATGGATATCTAATTAGAGGGGGACAGACCGTTTAGGGCCTTGAACAGGAATATACATTTCTCACATTCAAAGTGATCAGGTTTTTCAGTAAATTCTCAATAAATATGAGCAGCCCAAAACTTTATTTGTAAAAGACAAGGGAAAATGATGTTGCAAAAAATCAAGATGGCCTGGATAATTTTAGTTGGATGTGTGGATAAAATCTTATCCAGAAAGTAGCTACAGAATTTATCTGTGATTTGTATGTAAGGACCTACACTGGTATAATAGAAAAATGCCAAATGCTCTGCAGTCCTGACAAGTAATGACTGAGGAAGGCGTAATAAGGAGATATTTGTGTGGAAAAAATTCAGACCTCTGATATAACAGTTCTGAATTTGAGTTGATGTTCAGTTGGTGCTGCAGCGACAAGATGGGAGTGGCAGATGTGTGATTCATGCTCCTAGAGGCAATAGTTGAGATGAGCAATGGATGAGAAATAAACTTTACTAAACCAAAAAGATCCAGGACAGAGCCATGTGAGACCCCACAAAACAGCTAGAGGGGGAACTGCTGCAATACATGCTGAAGGAGTGATTACAAATACATGCAAAAGGAAAAGCTGCAGAAGGCCAGGGGATTGAGGATAAAGTTGTCGCCAGCTGAAGAGGATGCAAAGTTCTTAACGTGCCAGGCATTTGAATGAAAGCAGTCATTGAAGATTTTGGCAAGAGTAGTTTCAAAAAACTACAAGACATGGATGCTGGATTTTCAACAGCCTATGACTGAATGAGAATAGAGAAACCCTGCTATACAAGCTTGAACATGATACCTATGATATACTCAAGACATCTATTTTTCTCACTTTTTTTCCACAGGGGGAAAGGAACCTAGGAGCAGGAAGAGGTTAAGGAAAATCAGAAAGAAAACAAGAAAAGTAAAAATGAGATATCAGTAGCTAATGTGGGACGATCATGGTGTGTTGAAAGAAGAAAAAGAAATTAGATAAGAGAGTTTCTTATACACATCATAAGAGGGGCTGTTCAGGGAGTGGAGGAAACCTCAAAGGACAGGGACACCCAGGTTATATTTCTCAGTATTCCCTTGAAAGAAATCAAGATCCTCTGCAGAGAGAGAAACAGAGAGAAGAGGGATTTTTGAACATTTAAACAGTGGACTGGATTATAAACATGAATACAGCTAACATGGAGAAGTTCAGCTGGGAATCTGGCAAGCCCAGAGCCTGCATTGACAGATGTGAACCAGGAGAAATCAGCACGAGGAGAGAATTTCCACAGAGATGTTTTGCATCCCGAGCTGGGAAACCTCCAAGCCCAGAGCTGCCAACTGAGAAGACGAGAGAGGCAAAAAGATTAAGAGGAATAAACTCAAGGAAATTCACAGTCTCTGCAAAAACAGGAAAGGCAGAGACGTTCTGAGGAGCCATCGATACTGATGATGGGTGCCTGGTGCAAAGGAGGGCCCATGGGGTGATGGAGAAAGAAAACAAAGGACAACTGGGAGTGGAGAACTGCATTAGTACCACCTCCCTTTTCTCTGCCCAACTACAGCAACCTCAGCAAGGATCCTATCTTAATCTTGCACGTGCACAATATTAATGAAGCTTTCCAAAAAGAAAAGGAAGAAAGGGGAAGGGGAAAGTGTAGTAAAATAAGGGAGCTAAACAGAGATAAACAAGCCTGGTTATTTTGCCAGTTTTCAAGTTAATGAGATTAGAATAAAAAGCCCCAATTACAAGCCAAATGGCCTAATATCTTCCCTAATATCCTTTTTATAGACGTACAGTTTAACAATAAATGACTGCAGTTAGCCTGAAATATTCAATATTGTAGCATTTGTGCATTTTTCCTCTCTGTGTGCGCAAAGGTATTTTCCTTTCTTTTATTTCTCTTGTTTAGAGTATTCTCTAAACATACTGCTAATAGTACTATCATCCAGTTTGCTCCTTCAGACACACATACGTAGATGCCTTGGATACATTGCCACATCCTTGGCCAGGTACAATTCTGCTTAAAGCTGTTACTGGAGGGAGAATGGTTGTGATGGAGGGAAATGCTGCTAAACTAACCAGGCATACCCTCTTCAGTCTGTAATCCCAAGGGGGTCAGATAGACTCTGCTTCACACTGCTGACTCTCAGCTGTGTAGACCTTTTGTGGCACTGAGTCTGGTTAAAATTATTTTTACATTAGTTTTATCAGACAACTTGTTTTATCTTGGTTATTTCAGTTTTATGGGTTTTTCTTCTTCATTTCATGGCTTTTTATTAGTAAATCCTAAGATAAAGCGATTTAAAAAATATATATGTGTACATATATATGTACATATATATATGTACATATATATGTACACATACATGGGAAAAAAATCCATGGAAATTTGTTTTGATAAATTTAATAAACGTTTCTCTTTGTTTCTCTCTTAAAGTTAGCTACCAGACTCTTGAAAAGCTATGGGTAATTTTATCTTTTTAGAGACAAAACCTTAGCCAAGTTTTATAGCTATTCTTCAATCTCATCTTCTCCCAAGGACTTTGATATTGAGGGGTGGCAGTGCATCTATGCATCTTATCTTATGTATCTATCCTATCCCCAAAATAACTATTTCCTCTTGTTGCGTGTGTGTGTGTGTGTGTGTGTCCATTTCTCAGGCACTAGAGAGTTTAGATTTAGTTTAAATAAGGGTGTTACCATCTGAGATCTTTTTCCTAGAAATTCAGACTTTGCAGTTTAGTCCTGATGAGATGAGATCTGAAATTTTTTTTTAGTTCCCATTACAGACTTATATGGATTTAAAAGAAGAGTGGCCACATCAGAAGTACTATAGGTACCTTCTTAAATGAGCTGAATCCCACTGTGAAGTACCAAATTCCCTCTGCTAAGCGTAATGGTTACCTTATCTCACCTATACCAGAACATGGTACAAGTGAAATGAAATGAACAAGCTCATGACATCATAACATCCATCAAAGATATCTTTGTAGTGTCCATGTCATACTCAGGTCTGCAGTCAGACGGATTAATAAAATTTGAGGCCTTATCTTCTTCTCTTTAGTAACCTTTCTAAAAATAGTATAAAAGTGTAATAACCCTCAAAATTAATAGATCATTTAAATTGCTATGCTGTGGAAATGCCAAATGCCCAAACACAGATATGAAATTTATGTGGTGTTGGAAATTTTCATCGTGGCCCAATGAATAACGTCAGGCAGAGATTTTTTAAAAAAACACCTTCCCCTGGCAATTTGCCCTGTACCCAAACAACACCAATTGCCTCATCCCCCTCTACAAGAAATTCAATACTCTGGAACTCATCCTGTGGCTCTGTTGGAGTTCTTTATGGGCTAAGACCTCCGTTATCAGTTATATATTCGTAGTGTTTGTTTATAGGTTATTTTATAAAGTCATAAAAGACAATGTGTTTACTGCAGCAGCGTTGCCAAATTTTACTCTGACAGCCACTGCGCTGCAGCGTGATCCATAACTCACTTCGGGAAGAGGCTTAAAATGAGAGAAAAGAAATCCCTGTAGCTTAGCAGAATGTTTCCTAAGATTAGAGTTTTATGAGACTAGAAATTCAAATTGCACATCTTTTAACTACTATTTAAATTTACCAGTCATTCATCACATATGTTATTTAGAAACTCCACAAGACATAATTTAAAATAGTTATAAAGAGCAATTATCTTATTTTTCATTAAGTTCCACGTAATTCTTTAATCTTTCCTCCAAAACTCTACTCCACCAGGCAGAAGCAGTATTTCTTGGAGACAAGAAATGTCATACTTTCAAGAAACAAGAGTTGAGATTTTATTGTCAAAAACAAACGTCTGCTAGTGGTGCAGCACTGAGTTAGACGGGGGATGACTTCATGAGTGGTATCATTCTGGTGCTCAATGGTATGACAAAAAGAGCCAAGCCTGAAATACAAGGATTGTTAATTGATTTTCTGTGCCTTTAAGAAGCACCTCTCAAAGAAAATTGCCTGCCACTTGCAGGAATAGATTTCCTTTATAGTTACCCCCCACCCTTTTGCAACTAAATCCATAAAGGATGAATTTATTCCATGAATTAATTTTCAGGATCCTTTAAACACGGTAGTTGGATATACAGAATGCATGGGAGCTCAGTATTACAAATCCTATGTATCCGGTTTTCAAGCACTTTTCTTCTCTGTTCAACATGGGAGGAGGATTGGATTCAGAGCAGCATCGCCAGGTTGGTGTCTCTCTGTGACTGTAACACAGTGAGGCTCCATTTGACACTGAGGTCCAATTACAACTTGGGAACCATACTAAAAACCTTGAAAGATAAGAGAAGATAATACACATACTCTCAAGGATTACAATTATGAAGAGGAATTTAATTAAACTAGCTAGTATCATGTGCTACACAGTGCTGTGGTAATAGCGGTTTCACCTAACTCTCCTTTGAACCAAAGTGTATATCAATGTTTTTGCAGCTGATGGAGGAAATGACCTTCTGAGACTAATTTGTGAGAAGCAGTAACCTGGGTTTGTATTCAAGACATAAGATATTAGCGTGCACCACCACCCCCTTCCTCCCCACACACTTTCTCTTCATCTTAGTGATAAAAAGGCTGAAGAAGCTTCGCATCAGTCAGGACTAAAGCAATAAGCCAGAGTGCCCTGGCCAATCCTACGCGGTTACAGGTACCAGCTAGCCACAGAGAAACAAATACCCTGGAAAATCCCAAGCTTTTGATATTTATCTGTGATTATGGGTCTGTGATTACAGAGATACTGGTACTGGCTGGATGGTTGCATCCAGAGGGTAGTGGTCAATGGCTCGATGTCCAGATGGAGACCAGTGATGAGTGGTGCCCCCTGGGACCAGTACTGTTTAATATCTTCATCAACGACATAGACAATGGGATCGAGTGCACCCTCAGCAAGTTTGCAGATGACACCAAGCTGAGCAGTGCGGTTGAAACACCTGAGGGACGGGATGTCATCCAGGGACACCTGGACAGGCTGGAGAGGTGGGCCTGTGAGAACCTCATGAGGTGCAACAAGGCCAAGTGCAAGGTCCTGCACCTGGGTCGGGGCAACCCCCGGTATCAATACAGGCTGGGGGATGAAGGGATTGAGAGCAGCCCTGCGGAGAAGGACTTGGGGGTACTGGTGAGTGAAAAGCTGGACATGAGCCAACAATGTGCGCTCGCAGCCCAGAAAGCCAACCGTATCCTGGGCTGCATCAACAGCAGCGTGGCCAGCAGGGCGAGGGANGTGACAGTTTGAAACAAAAGGAGGGTAGATTTAGACTGGATATAAGGAAGAAATTTTTTACAATGAGGGTGGTGAGACCCTGGCACAGGTTGCCCAGAGAGGTGGTAGATGCCCCATCCCTGGAAACATTCAAGGTCAGGTTGGCCGGGGCTCTGAGCAACCTGGTCTAGTTGAAGATTTCCCTGATCACTGCAGGGGGGTTGGACTAGATGACCTCTAAAGGTCCCTTCCAACCCAAACCATTCTAAGATTCTATGATTCTATGAAAAGGCAGGAGCTGTTATTTGGCATAGAGTGGCCCAGGATAAGGCTTTGAACAGTGCATATATTCTTTTCATTCACCTGCAGGTGACAAGCTAACAAGTCAATACTGCTGTGAGGACTTTCAGCTAGTCAAACCACAAAAATCTTCCTCTTTAATATCTCTGAATGTGTTTCTCATCTGCAAAGCCACCAGGGGTCTTGCTGCAATTAGAGGCAGAGGTGTCTGCACAGCAGTGACACCAAAACACACACCTAAGGACTGGACATACAGTTTTTCTTAGCAAGAAACATAGGCACTTCTTTCTTTGCTCCTCACCTGTGAAATAGTGTGACATAGTACAGATAAAAGGAAGATGGTAATTAAGAGGAATTGTTTTCTGTGAATGTCAGGAATAGGACCCTTTTGAATTGTTGTGTGCATGTAAATAATTGAGCAATCTATGCTTTTCTTATTAATGGGTAAGAAGCCACACTGAGTACACCTGCAGTTAACACTAACCAGTTGCAGGCTTTCAGCATATCAGAAAGTCTGGTCCCAGGAGGTGTGCACAGCAATTTGAATTTCAGAGTTAACACCAGCGATTTATGGGCTAATTTATACACGAGGTGGTAGGCAAAAGGAGTCTCAGTTGTCCTTAGATACTTCACAAGCAAACTGTGCTGAGCTGATGCTGTTGAAGAAAGCTTTCACAAGTGGTGGAACAATGTAGAAGTCTAGTTTTCATTTTACTTATGAATGGTGTAAATCAGAAGAAATTAATTCCAAGAAGGACTTAGATGGTTGTGCCATCAGCATATGGAAGATTCAGATCAAGTCCAGCAATGAAGCCAGTGTGAAATTATCTGCCAGATTCAGTTATCAGTAATCTGCAAATCAGTAAGCCATTTAAAAATTTCTTTGCACTGCAGAGAAAAGAAACTAAATATAGAGGTTATTGTTTGGCTTCAGTTTAAAAATAAATAAGGAGAAAATTTTAAACCAAGAGAGCTACTTAAATTCAGGTTATATAAAACATGCAAAGGTAATGAAAAATTTAAGTGCGGTCTTAAATGGCAGCAACTATTTTCTTCCACCTTCATTACAGAAAAGCAAACTCACTCAGAAGCAAAACACATTTAATGTAGCCATATGGTCTTAAGGATAAGAAGTACAGTGCTCTAAAGATGTCCATATGAAGACTCTGAAAAGCTGTTGGAAAAACATGTGTAATTCTTATCAGAATGTCATTGGGCTTTGTTACTAAAAGAAAAGCTGCAAACACTTCACCTTCTCTTATAAAAAGATCTTAAAATCAAATAAATGACTTGCAATGTCTGTATTTTCTTACTGTTTCATTTAACATATTTAATTTTTAAATGCTTCAGGCATACTGCTGGCTCTGTGTATAGTAGGGGTTTTGAAGACTCAAGCAGCTAGTGCCCAGATTTCTAATAATAGAAATTCAAGATTTTGAGTGATAGGAAAACTTCCTTTTATTAAAATATATTGTGTTTCCCTATATTTTCCTTGTTGTTATTTCTTGTCTTCAAGCATGGACTGTTTCAAACAAAATATTTGATCATGATAACAATAATTTAATTTTAGACTCCACTGTTAAAAAAAAGGAGGAACTCAATACATTCATCTAATTCATATCACATAATACCCTCCCTTGAAGAACTGCTTTTATGTAGATTTCTGCCAACTTCACCATTGAAAACCTACTTTTAAATTCCTGTCAGGTGCTTTCTGCTTGAAGGGCTCCAGTGTGTGGGTGGCTGTTTTTCTTGTATGTGCCACGATGAGTCTCCTCCTCAGAGAGCTGGGGGAGGAGAGAGGGGGGAGTGTTTTTCCTCTTTTCATTTCACACCACATTTGTAAAATGAGAGACAAAATGTCCTACCTCCTGAAAAACCCTGTCCTGGAAAATTTTAATGTTCCAGAATAAAACTATCAATCTAGTTTACGTGCTGGTATTTAATACCATATACCTCATCTGCTATTAATGGCTTGGTAATTCAGATCATTGTCTACAATTCTGTAATCTGGACCTGTTTATGCATTTCCTTCTTCTAGGCGAGCTGAAGAATGAAATTTGCTCTTATCTACCTGGAGATCACAAGGCAATATTCTCTGACTTTGTCTTTAAAGGGGATAGAAAAGACTCCGCATTTTAAAGAACCAGTTGACAAACAGGGAGTTTATAAAACCAGATCACACAATTTTCTAAATAATAAATGTTGTTGCCTTTTTATTGGTTTTATCTAATGACAGATTAAATGTCCTGGTAACATGCTGTATAAATTCAACTTGGCAGAAGTTTCTGTAATCATGTACCCTTTAAAGGGAGAAATCTTACTCTATAAAGGAGTGTGCAATGGAAGATGTCCAGTTGGAAATTTTTAAAAATTTCCCTTGTGAGTCAAGGGACCAGCAAGCCCACTTCAAGTTCACAAGCTGTTCACACACACAGGCTCTGAGCGGAGAGTTGCATCAGGGTGTCCCACAAGGGTGCAACCATCCTCCTCTGCAGTTTCAGGAGTAGCCCTGTGCTCCCTTTGCGCTGAATAAGGTTACGACATGCCTCTGTCTGCCACTGCTCCTCTGATGCTCGCCAGGTCATTGTGTTTAATTTGACTAGCCATTAGTCAGAGAGCCTAACACTTTTAATTTGTTTCATGCATTGCATTTGCTGCAAGAATTAGGTTTGTTGCATGATGTGGAATATAAACTGTAATAATACCAACTTAGAATGACATTTCTTCTGGCTTACCGTATTAGAAAAAGTACTCATGTCACACTAAATGCAAAACAACGTTGGGAACAGTAATGTTATAACACTATCTTAATGAATACTTTCCTGCATGTGTTTTCTATCGCAGTGACATCTTATGTTCCAAGCTAACAAGTTAATGGTGTAGAAGAAAAATAAGTCTTAAAAATGTCAAACACAAAACGGTGAAAATCCCATACTGTGTCAGTTCTTCTGATTCACAAACCAAAGCTGTCCCAAGTTAACTGTGCTCCCACCTTTACCTCTGCTGACTGAACAGTGGGGACTTTTTCATCAAAAGAGGTACTGTTGAGAACCAGCTGGGTGCGAAGAGCTGTTAGCACAGCAGAGGGTAAACACATAATTCCCTATCGCTCGTAACAGCTCAGAGGTGAATTTTGGGTCATTGGTTTTGAAATGTTGAGGCTTTGAACATCACCATAGGTAACTGACTGCTGCTATCAAAGAAGAGTAGTCTGCATAGGCCAGCTCATCTGTGTCTTCTTCCCACTGCATTTCACCCTCCTGCTGTGTTCGTCGGTCCAACTGGCTAGCCACCTCCTGGCTGGTGGGCTGGAGGCTGCTTGCAGCACCTTCCTTCTTTCTCTGTCCCACAGTCCAAACTGCCCTCCTGGTTTTACCAAGCAGTGTCTACTCTAAGCCAGGACTTACTTATTTATGTTTTAACTCCAGAACTGATTTAAAGTCTGGTCCAACTGTGCAATTTACTACTTGTTTGTGGCATGCTTTTGAATGCCTAGTTGTTCATGAAAATCATGAGAAACAGTCCTTCCTTATTGTATCTTTTCTCGAATCAGCACTGAAAAGATGTTGAAAACCTCATGGGTTAGTTAACAGAAGCTGGGGCAGCAATGTGTGTACTTTCTTATAGCTGGCTGGAGAGTTGGAGACATTCTCCTCCTAATTAAGGAACATAAACTCTGCTACCTTAATTACAGCAAGGAGTAAACTACACCAACACAAGCACCTTCGTACTGATATAGCTGTGTCCACTTGAGGGACTCCTTTAACATCATTAGACAAAGAAGGAAAAAAAGTCACACTCTCTGACAAAATTTGCTGGTGCAAAATCCTTCTTTAAATGGAACCTCAGGCTCATTCTTCCCAAACAGCTGCCTCTGGCTCTCTTTGTGCCTCTGCCTGATGCAAACTGCAGCCTGTCAGTGCAAGGATTGGGCTCCCCTAGGTAACACCTGCAGAGCGTGGGCAAGAGTGCTTGTGGACACACATGCCCACATGCCCATGTTGAGGATGGCGATCCCCAGGTAAAGCCAAGAGAAAAACAAGGAGACTTGTTTTTTCAGGCAGCTTTGAGCTTTGCCGCTGTCTGGTACCAGGGAGGGGGCTGGTAATTTACAAAGCAGGGAGCAACAATGAGACAGGTATTAGCTAGCCCATCGTGTAGGGAGTCTAAGGAAGTCACTGAGGCAAATGAAATTTCTGTTTCTTCATCCCCCCATACTGAGGCTGCAGTTAGGGATGCTGCAAGGGCTCACCTTCAGCCAAGTAATGCTGTCCTCCTTCAGTGGGGGTCACCAGGTAAGCACCCCTTTCACCGCTAGACAGAAAATGCTGGGCACAGACACAGCCAAACTCAGGCATCATCTGCACTTGCTGCCAGCCCAGGGCCCAGCAGGGAAACACTCCTCCCTGCTCAGAGGCTGTGGCCACGGAGGAGAGATGACTGCGAGGACCATTTTCCCTAGAGTTAATATCATCCAGGTGTGCTTGGGGGAAATCAGGTGCAGATGCTGTGAGGGGGCAGCAGCATCTCCTCGGGGTGCTGGAGGACACTAACAGCTTTAGTGCTCTCCTATACTACAGTTTAACATAAAAGCAAGTGGCAGCCAGCTGCTTTTGTGTCTTTGCAGGCACAGAGGAGAGCCACGCAGGATGGACCCGGCTGACCACCAAGGAGAGTTCATCCCCTTTCCTCATCACAGGCTGGGCTGACTGTGACAGCTTGAGGGATGCACCAAGGACAGCCTCTCAGCAGGGTCAGCTCCCACCCGACTGCTGCACTCCCCAGCAGCTGTGGGACAAGGACAAGAAGAGCCTACTCCCTTTCTAATAGTATTGGGAGGCCTTCACCAACTCTAGATACACTCCTGCTCAGCACACCAAAGGATTGCAGCTGTGGGATGCCCATGGTCCCAAACCTGATTTTAACTCATGTCTGCCTCCGTATTTGTGGTACTGACACTCTGAGAAGGATATTTCATTTATTCTTCCCAGCCAGAAAGGTGATGGACAATACTCTGTTAGGGATTTTAACACCTACCTTGCTTTTCTCTCCCTCTTTATTTTACCTGCTCTTCAATTGCAATGTTATTCCTATAACAGTATGATGCTGTGCCTCAGTATGTTTTGAGATTTATCTGAAAAGTGTGCTATGGGGTAAATTGTATTTTATAAGGGTTTTCTTTGGCCATTCTTAATTGATGATAGTCTTTCTCTTACAATATATTTATTCTCCCCTTTTCTTCTCTTATTTTCTGAATAGTCTGTTCAGATAAAGTACATGTAAATTAAGGGGAGAAGAAACAGGCTGTAATGGCAGTGAGTGAGAAATTCAGCTCGTGGTGCTTAGTTCAGAGAACAAGTAGCCAGTCTAGTGCTGAAGATGATGGGTCATCCACGGTGCTTCCTCATCTTCCTCAGAAAACAACTCCATTCTGCCCCATAAGCACGAGCATACATGAACACTCACATAAAATCAGCAGAGAACATGACCTGAAGGTCCTCTTGTTTGCAGATGAATAGCGCCCACCCTATAGCTCCTCTGGAAAGCTGCCTTCCCGTGCTCTGCACCCCCCTCTCCAACTTTGTCACCCAGCTGAGGTGCTTTCATGCACCTCCACAAAGCATAATCCAAAAGTAGACTTCTCCATCATTACTGTTTTGGGGTTAATGATGAGAAGACTAGATAGCAACTCTCTAAGCATTATCCTTTATAAAACAAAGCCAGCACCTTGCCAGGGGTATTCTAGTCAAGGCTTCTTCTGTAGAAGAATTAATTGTGTCTCACTGGGAAGAAATCAAAATGGCAGTTCTTCATGCAGCATGACTATCAAGGCAAAAGGAGGACAGTGACAGCATAACCTGGCACACAGAAAAATGCATGGAAGTGGGCTCTTCGGGGTTTGTCAAACTGAATTTAGAAAGTTTAATCTACCTCCTTTGTTATTGCTGTTCAGGAAGATCTAAGATGATATTCATCATAAGGCAAAGGTTCATGCTGAGACATAATGTAGAGCAATAAAAGTGTTACTCACTAGGGCTATTTGAACCTTTTTGAATGTGGAAGCTTCTTTAAAATATATATTCCCTATTGAGATGAAGTAATCTCTTCCAGTAAATTACTTGCAATACTGGTTTTGAACTTACACTCACAATGAGTCTCCGAAGAGATATTTATTTGAAAACGTGATTTTCTAACTAAGTGCTGTTCCATATTTCTAGAAATATGCTTAAGACATTTAATATGCATTTCAGTAAAAACTATCTTCTATATTTCAAGGCAATTCAGAGATATGTATGTAGCTATACTTATTCTAAAGGAATATTTCACCTGATGCTTCAAATATTAAGCATTATGCTAATAGATAGCCATCAGAATGAAACTTGTTATGGGGACCGGGCAGTCGGCTTAAGTCTGCCTACTACAGGAACGTTTTTCCTCCTCTGAAAGCTCTGGAGCTGACCAGCATCCAACACGGCATGTACACTGGTGGAAATTAGGTGTGATTAGACACAGCAGTTTCTATATTACTGTGTGAGTAAAAGAGCTGTGGCACCAGCCAGAGGTTTATAGTTCCTCAGTTTGATCCTGCCCTGGAAAGCATAAATAGAATAGAAACCTCCTGTAAGTCTTGCTAGAGACTCCTGGGGCAAGGAGGAGTTGCCTAGGTGAGTTGAGTTATGTAGATCTGCACATTTGCTTGATCTCTCCAGCTTTCCTAACTTGTCACGGAGTTGAGCCACACCCAGATTTTCACTGTCAGCTGCTCATCTGTGGTTCTTCTCCTGTGTGAAGGGGTAAGGGGAGCAGGAGAATCAGCAGTTACTATATTTTACAAAGCTTAGGTGGAATCAAACAAATTCCCTTGTCCTTCTCCCAGGCTGACAAGGAAGCAGATGTAGCATATTCAGACCTTTGGATGTGCTTTCTTGCCTTGAATACAAGCAGAGCTTATGTAAACCAGGTTTATTTTTATATATTTTGATAAATGTACACATATACATACATGCATATATACATATATATGTGTATGTGTATACATATATGTGTATATATATGTGTGTGTGTGTATATATCTCCTCCTGAATTCCTCTTTCCCTGCAGTGCAACAAGCAGAGAGCAGGGGATCTGCTAAATAGCTGCAGCAGATACAATATCTACTCAAGGTGCTTCTGGCTGAGGCAACGTGAAGGGTGTACTCACCTCTGTAAGTAGAGTTTACTTTATCTTACCCACAATAGCATGTGCATCTTAAACACTCCTGGTCTGAAATGAGTGGCTAAGTTCAGATACTATGTTTCAAATTAAAAATCAAATATAATTTTATTTCCCCCTGAAAGGCACAGAATGCTTGCCGTGATACGAAACGTTTCAAGGTACAAATTACATGCAGACCACCTGGACAGGTAATACAAGTATTCCTGCTGAAGGTCTGATTTAACTGTGTATTTGTTATTTCAGTTCTGAGTTATTTGATTGCCATGATGAACCTTAACTAAACCATTGCTCTGGATATCGCTCTGCCATTTTCTGATTGGTTTCCCTTTTTACAGCAACAGATCTTTGAAATAAAGTTTATCAATCAGCCATTTAGATTAAAAGCAAGTTAAGCCTAAATGTTCCTGTATGCCCAGACCATGTTACTTGCATATACTTGTAGCCATGATAAACAAGTCCGTCTCGTAGTGTGTATAAATGTAAACATATAAAATGCATTTATGCACATCTTGAGATGTGAAATTCTGAAAATACTGTAAGAACAGTGAAACAGGAGAATAAGTTGTTACCCAGGGATCACAGGATGTCATGCTCTTGCAGTGTCCATGTGTTGATTAAGTGTGTAATATTTAAGGCTAAGAGAGTAGTTACAAGCTTGCTTAACAGGAAGATTATCAGCAGTATATTTAGTTCTACAACTAATGAGACTTATGGCTATAAATCAGTGCTCTTTAAATGCTGCCTTATTTCTTATAGGTCTCACACATCCTATCCCTGGATGATCTCAAAACATTAAAAAAAGCTAGTGTATTCTAATTAGCCAAGATCGACCACTGGAATAGATTTCAATTTAGTAGAGTGTCTCAAGCCAAACAAGTCAGAGGACAGGATCAAATAAATTTATATTAGTTATGGACTAAGTTTTATTTAAAAGCTCTTCTACACAGCAATAGAGGAAACATTTCATTACCTGGAACTTCATGCTGAATGTAGGCAGATTTCCTGAAACATTATCTTACTGCTCACACAAATGTAATTAGTACTAAATCAATATTTTGTATTCAAGCCTAATTACAGTACATGAATTAGAATGCTACTAAAGAGACATGCAGTTGGCTGGTTAGTAGACTTTAGCCGGCAGATATTAAAACTGACAAAAGATCTCAGCTTTGGCTGCCCTGACGTGAGTACACAACGTTAGAATCAACGTTGCTGGTTTTGATAATTGTCTCGTGTACAGTACGTCTACAAAGAGCTACCAGTCTTACTGTCGCAAAATAAATTCTCAAGGAAAATATGACTCCTCTTTTTCACAGAATCACAGAA
>VZTV01038759.1:8229-76021 GCA_013400875.1 Anhinga rufa
CGGCCGACCCCCGCTCCCCGGCAGCGCCCCCGGGCCCGGAGGAGGCGGCGCGGCGGCTCTCGGGGCCGGTGGCTCCCAGCCCCCGCCGCCTTTTAAGACGGCGGCAGGAACTCGGGCGCGCTGGAGGGGGAGTTATCCCGTACGCTGCTCCGGCACTCGCTCGTCGGCGTCTTCGGGGAGCTCTGGAGGAACCGTGGGGGCCACGTCGCGGGAGGCCGAGCGAAGCCCCTGGCTCGCTGAACCCTCTTTTGCTCGGGGCTGGGGCGGCCGGGGAGCGTCGCGCCTTCGTGTCCGTGCGCCGGCGGGGCTGGGGCGGATGAGAGCGGCAGGCCTCGCCGCGGGGACGGGTGCGTTATCGCCCTGCCCCGCGGTCAGGGGGCCGCCGAGCAGCGGAGCCGGCAGCAGATCCCCCGCCGGCGGCCCAGGGCCGTAACCCCTCTCGGCGTGCTGCTGTACGCCGCGCATGGGACTGCTGCAAGCGTACACGCCGAGGTAGCACCGCTGTCACCCGGCAGAGCCGGGCCAGCTGTAGGGCTGGTACCTGTTCTGCTCTGCGAGCTCTTCCCTGGGAGCTGTGGCTGGGCTGAGTGAACTGCTGAGGTGCAACAGCTTCAATAACTGTAGTGCCCCCGAGTTAGAGCCCTGCACGGATAGTTCTCGCACCGCTGGGTCCCTTTGTCTCCTCTAGCCTGCTGGTGGTGTGAGCCCCGCTCACCTGGGGGGAGACGGGAGCACCAAGGGGAGCGCTGAACACATCCTCACAAAACTATTATTAATGTCTCCTTCAGGCCTGAAATTCCTCTTGCTAGTCTTCTGTTCTGTTAAATGCTTCGCAAAACCAGAGCAAAGGAAGAGACATGAAGAGTTGAATTTCACTGCCTTGTTTGGAACTGGGTGGAAATCCTGGAGATGGATCTCTTAGGAGACTGTCTTCCAATTGGGTTAGATGCACAGGTAACAGTAAAGGGACTTGTGGCTTTTTTGGTAAATCTGCTTCTAATTGCTATATGTTTGCAAAGAGCTCTGAAATAGTGGTTTAGGGTTTATTGGTTTGTTGTTGTTTTTTTTTCCTCCACCATCTTTGTCCAGCTTTGTGCTGCAGCAGAGCTCAGGAGCGTTTACTATGGCAGCTACAGAAGTCCTGCTTTAAGCACTGACACCAGCAATGGTTTTTCTTCAGTAGTAGGGTGACCTAATGCGCTGACAGTGCATCTAGGCTTCAGGGCAAGAGGGGTCATGATGTGACTTGCGTTGCCACGTTTGGGACATGTCTTAAATTGAGCCGAGGAAAGAAATGAGAAGTTGGAAGGAAAGTTGGTAGAAGTTATGGAGAGCTTCACAGAAATGTGTTGCCAGCTCTTGAGTTTTGCAGCCACTGGCATTCCTTAAAAGTCTGGCCTTGCGATTGCAAGAGCTTTTCTTCATCGGTACGTAATAGATGGGAAAAAGTGAACCATAAAGTTCAAATAAGGCAGGCCAAAGCAAAGCAGACCCCAGAGAAGCTGACTGGCCATGGGGCAATTTGAAGGATTGGGGTTGCTTTTTAAAACAATGTCTTTTTTGAGTTTCTGTATGCTGAGGTTGGGGTTTGTCTCCCTCCTTGTGACCAGTTGTGGAACTGGAGTTGCGGGTGGACTGTTAGACACGTGTGAACTTTGTCTCCCTCTGGCTCAGCACGCTAGGACTTTCCACAAAGCCCTGGCCCTCACCACTGAGTCATTCCCCTCTCCCGCCCGTGCAGATGGGCAGCCTTGGGAGGGAGGCAGGCAGGCATGGAAAAAAGAGCTGTGTTTTGTTGTTGGAGCAGAAGGCATTCTCCTGGACAACATTCTTGTTGTGTCTTAGCTGTTTCCTCAAATGTCCCTTTATTGCAGGAGCAATGGATCGCCCCAGCTACCTGGAAGAGGACTATTCTAGCCTGGATGGGCTGGACGATGACGTGTTTCACTCTGATGACTTTGGACTTGCAGGTCAGCCTGGTGAGATGACTGCAACTGGCATTTTCACACAGAACCAGTCCTACAGCTGCCTTCTGGGGAGGTTTCAACTATTCCCCCTCACACACTGCTGTGGTCCCGGTATCAGGCATCCTGAGCAGCAGGACAAGGCAACTCAAACACTCAGCCCGTCCTCTTCCAGTCAGGATGTTATGTTGCCTTGTGGAGTCACTGAAGAGCCCCGGAGACTCTTCTATGGTAAGAGCACTCCAGTGTCACCAGCTTTACAGCAAGGAAACTGTCCCTTTAGCACTTCCCCAATCAAGCAAGGTTTCTTTCATTAGGGCGTTTTATTAAAGGACTGAAAATTATTTTGCTTTGGTCCTACTCCCTCAGGAAAGACAGCTTGTATTTTCTTACTCTTGCTTGTCCACTGCAGGAACCAGGCACTTGCTCATTGCTTCCGCTGTCCTTGATATTCCCGCTCTTTTTCTTTTTGGCTTTATTCTGTCACATTTTACTCTACTGCTAGATGTTTAAGTGCTCACCATACGTCGTATCCTATGATTTGCCTACATTTTTTGACTTGTAGTGCTGTCTCATCCACATGGGAAGACTCCTAGAAGTTTTCAGTGGAGAGAGGGAAATGCAAAAATTTACACTTAGTGGGACAGCTTTTAGGCTCTTTACTGGAGTTAAAGTTGTTGAATAAGTAGCATGTCCATCCAGTATTTTACTAGTAACTGATGGGACACCACTCAGCTTTGTGTATCTGATTCAGCTTAAATTCAAATTAGTCCCACTGAATGCCAGAGAACTGAGAAAAGTCTGACGGAGGAGATACAGCAACCTTTAATGGGAGACAACTTGAGGCAGAGATCTTGTAAAACTGCAAAATTGTCATTAAAAAACCCCCAAAAAACAGCGCTTGGCTGCACTATAAACAAGCAAAAGGAAAAAAGTATAAGATCCTGCCAGTCATTTGATTATGGGAAGCAACGCAATGCTCTGCTTAACCGATACAAATCTACTTAAAAGCTGAGCAAATATTTTACTGCATGCTTATGGTACACTGTCATTGTCTGGGCTTCAGGAACTGGACTTCAACATGAGTCAAAAATGTAGGATTATGTGCAGCTCTTTCCTCCATAAAGTGTGCTAGGTAGAAGAGCTATGTTTTGCACTGGAAGAATGACTCTTCTGATCTCTGTTTTGTAGGGAACGCTGGTTACCGTTTACATGTCCCTCCAGTTGGCTTTGCATTGGATCCGCACCTCCAAGAGGAGCCTCGGGAAGGTCAGCGGGAAGCGCGTGCCGAGGTGCAGATTGCACGGAAGTTGCAGTGCATTGCCGACCAGTTCCACCGGCTCCACATACAGAGGGTAGGGTGTCTGGAGGGGAAGGTGTGGGTTTAACTACCCAAGAGTGGTGCCCTAGAAGACTGGCTCCAGGCATCAGCTAAGCAGGCTGTTGTCTAAGGCAGCAGACTGCCAGCAGCGATAGAATGGCAGGAGTATCCTGATGGATTTTGCTTATGCTAGATTGCCAGCTCTTCCTCAAGATTGGCAGGTGGAGGGAAGAGAATGTGTGGGATTGCATTTACTGCCTGGGAAGGTAGCTGTTCTGTTAGCTGCTGCTATTCCAGCTCTTCCAGTTCAACAGCAACAGGGTCACTGAGGCTTTCTCCAGAGATTTCCCCCTTGCTTTTTATTACAGCTTTTACTCTTCTCCACTCTCCTCACCACTGGTGTCTTCTCTTCTGTGGCACAAGTGGCCACCTGTGGCTTACATCAGCTCCTCATCTCGGAGATGACAACAAGCCTGGAGTCTGTTCTGATGCTCCTTGTTGTCTGGGGGTAGTTGTCTGAGATGTTGTGGAGTATATTTAGATCATGCTAGACTTGCTAGCTACTCCTCTGTCAGACAGTCCTAGCTAGTGGCTCAGACTTGACTAACTTCCTCACAACAAAAGACAGCTGTTAGATGCCATCAGGTCTGAAAACCACACTTCAGAATCTTGATTTTTTTTTTTCTTTAAAAAAAAAAAAACAACAAACCAAAACCAAAACAAACCCACCCAAACCCTGCTCTTCAAAGAAAACACAATAAAACCAGCACCCCTAAACCCCCTGATTCTTTCATCCTTGCCTTCCTTCCCCTGTTGAGCAGGGGAGAAATGGAAATCCCAGCCCATGCAGAGTTTGGCAGAGGTGTGGCAGTAGGCAACACTTTGCTGCTTCTGTGCAAACTCAACAAGGAGAGTGTGTATCTGCTTGCGTATGAAGAAGCTGACACTCTTGCTGACTTCAGAGAGGGACAGAAAGCTTATCTCGCTCCAAGTGAGTTGGTGCTCTGTTAACTGTGAGATCTGTTGCAGCTCTTCTCAAAGGTAAGTGAGGATCTCTGTCCTGGTCCTAGAGAAAGTGGCCTTTGGCTGGGCAAAGGTTTGGTCCTCTCTGTGTCATGACATGAGGGAATTCTGGGACTCTTCATCTCCAGGTAGCAGGAGGATTAAAGAAGCTGTAACAGGAAGATTAGCCTATAGAAATGTAGAAGGGGCTATGAATGTCAGTTAGCAAACTGCAGGAATAAGGAGCTACCACGAGATTTTAAACAGCAGTGTGTGTGATTGAACGGGGTGCCACCTTCTCCCCAGCAATAGCTGAAGACCCCACTCTCTCAAGCCAGATTCTCACAGGAAGGGGAAGGTTAACCATCTTGGTGGAGGAGCCCTGGGGTGAAGTGGAGGAACTGGTTGTAACTTGACCCTTTTCATCCCGGGTGGGGGAGCCTACCTATCTGATGTCTGTGCCTTGGAAACACATCCAGTAATGGCCACCCAAGCCAGCCCTGGGCCCGCTAAAGGCCAAAGCTGCCCTGGGTCGGGGTCTTGGCCGCCCCGTGGCCCAGGGCGAGCTGCCAGCCGCTGGTGCTGCGAGGGCTCCCGGTGCCATGCACAGGACCGCAGCCAGGGCTGCCGGCCCGGGCGAGCCGCCTGTCAGCCAAGCATGTGGGAGAGTTAGTAAACAAAAGCGTCCGCCTGCACTACCCGATGGCGCAGCCAGCAGAGGAGGAGCTCTGCTGTCTTTGTTTGAACTGGAAAAGCAACAAGTTGTAAAGCAAGGGGGAGAGCCGTGCAGCCATTTAATTTTGAAAACAAAACAGAAAAAAAAACCCAACCCAAAAACTTAACCCGAGGATGGAATAGTTCAGCCAGTGGTTCTCCACAGCCTGACCCTGGGATAGGCCTTGGCATTTGGATCTGTTAAGGGATTCTTTCTTGTTTGTCAGGAAAACTGAATACTGAGCCACATATTGGTGTCCAAGGCACTGTTCCCCGTGGAGTGTTTTGTTGTCATGCCCAATCCCTTCCCTCCCAGCCCTGCATGGAGGATTTCCTTTGGCTTTTGGCACAGATCATCTACGCAGAAACCCCTCTGTCCTGTGTGCAGTGACTCTTCCCAGCCTGTTGTTGAAGAAGCAAGCAGTTTGCCCCTGGAGACACGTGAACTGGTTCACAGTGTGTTGTGGTTTGGAAGGGGCAGTCTCTGAGACGTGGAAAACTGGGCTGTCGTTTATCTTGCTGTGAAACTAATCCCTGATTTTGGTGCCCCATTCCAGCTTGCCTCAAACATTTGGTCAAAACCAACTTTCCAGAGTGGTGTCTTGAATCAGATTTAGAATACCACAAAGTTAGTCACACCAGTGTGGTCTTGTGAAGTCCTGAGAGAGAGCAAGCCTGGTTTTCAACAAGCTGTGCCTCTTTTCGGAGCCTACAAAACATCTTATCTGTGAGCACATGAAAAGAAAATATATGTGCCCTTTCAGTGGGAGTTCGGAAAGGCTTTCAGTGTTGGAGTAGAGCATCCAGCTAGCTCAAGAGTTGCCGTCTCACAGCTCTTGAGTTCTGCGAGGCTCTCCAGCAGTTCAAGTATGGCTCCCATTCTGCTGCCACAGCAGCAAGGCTGTGTTGACACAAAGGCCGCTGGTTAATGTACATCCCTGGCTGGGAGAGGAACTGAGCAGGCAATAGCTGCTGAGGTTGACGTCACTGAGTTGTCATTGGACTGAGCTGCACGTACGGTCTAGCCCCATCCCACGCTGGGAACCCTGCAGAGTCACTGTTATCTCTTCCCTGGGCTCCCGGAACTATGTGGTATTTATTCTGTGGTTCTTGGCTATACAAAAGATTTTTGGGTATGCGTATCGTAAGAATAAGAAAGTTGGCCGCACCTATGCTTGCTTTTGGCATGTACACCATTTTCAGGGTTTCATTTCCTATTAATATATTAAACAGAATACAGTAGTTTAAAACCTGGCTTTTTCATCCTTAGAACAGTGCTAGAGCAATAACGCAACATTCTCTAGCACTCTGCAGCTTTCATCTCCTTAGGATGCTGAATTTATTATAGGAAGGACTTGAGCAACGCTCAGTGTTCCCAAGTAGCAGAGCCTGCTACAAGTTGATCCAGTTTGCAAAGGGCTCTGCAGAATGACCTGCGAGACCCATCTATGGTTTCTCGAGCCCTGTAGTACCTCTTACCTGTCTGAGGCTGTGTACCTTTTGGCAATGTTCCCTCTGTTGTTTTCCAGGGGCAGGGTGAGAAAAGCACAAAGGTAGAGCCAAGCTGTGCTTTCTGCAGGAGAGCCCAATGCCTGCCACCTCCTCCTTGGTTTGGAGCAAGTGTGCCTTTGCCATGGGATCTGTGAACTGTTTGCTGTAGCCCAGCCTGTGGCTGAGCTTGAAGAATGCACTCAGGTTGTGGAGAGCAGAGCTGAGCTTAGGGGATCTGCTGGCCGGTTGGCTGGGATGTGCTGCCTGCACCCCACGTGTCCAGGCCGTGGCAAGTGCTTGGGCTCTGCTTTAGGTCCTGAGTGCACCTGAGGTCCCTCCCCTTGTGAAGGGGCTTCAACCTGTGCTGAACCAACAGTGTATTTCAGGCCATGACGCGCTGCTAGATGGGATGCTAGTAGACACCCAGGGGTGGCGACGGCAGCAGCAGTGTAAAGCTGCCCCGTAGGAGCACAGGGTTATACAAAAGTGGGGTGGATGACACTGTATCAGTAACACACCCCTTCGGTCTGGCTTGCTCCATTGAGACACTGGAACGCTACGGGTTTTTCCAAATAAAATAACTCTTTCTAAGCAGGCTGCAGCTTTGAGAGGACTGCTTTTATCGCATCTCTTCTTCATGGTGATAAGATCACTTCACAGGGGATAAAATTGTCTCTTTAAGAGCCAAGGAGTGGTAGCCTTGAACAGTTCTGGGCTCCGGTCCAAGCAGAGCCACTGACTTGCTGTATGACCTCAGACAAGTCTCTTGACCTCCTTGTGCTTCAGTCAACCCATCTGGAAAGCTCGGTTTAAAAAAAGCTGAGCCTCAATGAGAACCAGATGCTGAATCAGAGCTGAGCTTTCTTGAGTAAATAAGTGCATTACAAACAACAACAAAGCCCCTTTCCAACACATCAGGAATCCTGCAATTGATTTAGATATGCTGACCATGCTCAAAAAGCCTCTGTGGATCGAGCTATAGAAAACTTTGTTTCTCTAAATTCCCCAATTGGTTCAGCAAGTAACTCTCTGCCACTGCAAAGGGCTCGAGCAGCCTGTGGAGCCCCAATGCCTGCATCCACACCGGCTCTGGACAGACAGCTGGGCATCTACCTGTTTGCCTCAAGTTAATGACACTGAAAATGTCCAGGAGGAAATGTTGTTTTCCTTTGAAAGTGAAACTTGTTACATTTTTGCATATTTTTTCCCCTCTGTCTCTCATGAGAGTTATCGAGGCCTCCTCTGAGACACTTCTGCTTATGCAACAGGGAGCCCATGTCTCTTGTTGGAAACTTATCAGCATGAGAGAGTGGGCAAGCAGGGCTACGTGTGCATCATTTATCCCAGACTCCACCAGGCTTTTCTCCATCATTTATTGAGGATGCTCAGGGAATTTGTCTAACAGTTGCTTTTTTTTTAAGCTGGAATTGTTTGCAGGAAACTGTCCTTTACAATGACTTTACATTTAGGAAAAACGTTCAGAAAAGCTGCCTAATAATGCAATGCAGAGATTCTCAAACTGTCCTGCAGCTGAGCCTGTAGCACTGGCTGCTCCATACTTTACTTATACCTGCGGTCTCTTTGAGACTTGGGGTAAGTGCTTTCATTTGTTTCCCAAGTAGGTCACTACGTTTCAGGATCTTCTCTGCTGGCTAGTACTTGCTGGTCCCTGCTGCTGCTGTGCAAAGCAGTGGGTCTCCTCTTCACCTCTACAGTCTGTGGGTTGCTCATCGGTGCAGGACTTGAATTTCCAGCTAAGGAGGCAGGAACATGGCAAGGGAGAGTAGCAGGTGGAGAACTCCTGAAGTGGGTGAGCCTGGTGTAGAGGGCGGGGGTAGGGTGGGTATGAGGTTGCGAAGATTTGAGATGTAAAGCAAAGTTCTTGCAGGGCTATGGAATTGGGATCCTAGGCTTGAGGAAAGGAGAATGCCTTGCGGGGGAAGAGAAGTTCCCACAGTCAGTGGAGTCAGGAACTTGATATGAGGAAGTGGAGACAGACCTTTATTTTTTTTTAATGTTAGATTATTTTTTTTTCCATTTTGACAAATGGCAGTGAAGGAAGAGGTGGGCTTGGAAGTGCACCTTCCCCTATGCATACAAGTGACACAGCAACCTGTTGCCCCTTGCCTAGCACCTGTTCTGAAATCCTGCCACCTGTGGAGCTGATTACTTGACATTTAGGTTAACAGAAGCTTGCTGGACTCTTTCACATCTGATCTGAAATTATATTCTTTGGTATGTTAGGAAGCTGAGAAGAAGAACATAGTTATGCCACTGTATAAATCCATGTTCCTCCCATATCTTGAATGATACGTACAGTTCTGGTTTCCTTCTTCCAAAAATGATGCAGCAGAGCTGGAAAAGGTTCAGAGAAAGGCAAGAAGGATGATGAAACTTCCATATGAAAAAATGGACTAGGTCTGCTAAGCCTAAAAAAGACACAAAGCAAGGGAGTTAGCAATATTAAACAGAAATCAAAAGTTACATGAAGGAGATGGATAGACTAATTTCTCCCAGTACAGGAACTAGGCAAAAACAAGTCAAGCTAGTAGGAGCCAGCTCAAGGTATATGAGGTAGTTTTTCATGCAATAGGTAGCTCTGTGGAACTCCTTGTCAAGGCATATTGTGCATCCTAGTGCTTTATCTGGGTTCAAGGGGAATCGGGACAAGTTTATGGCCACTGAAGGAGACATTAAATAAACAGAAACCAGATATGACTCGCAAGTCCTAAGCTCAAACTAGTTAGATGCTGAAAGAGTATTAGGGGGAGCTATTGCATGTACTTGCCCTCTTTGCTTTTCCTCAGGCAGCCACAAAAGGCTGCTGTTGGAGGCTGGGCTATGTGAACTCTTGATGCAACAGTTGCATACAACCATTGTGTATCGGTTTAATAAAAACCACAAAACTCTTGCAGCAGCCTAATCTATCCTTCTTTTCTATGCTCTCAGCTGACAAAAGGTTTAAATATATTATGGTTTTACTCCTGCTTAAAATAGGGGATAATGTTAAAAAGCAAAACTTCCTGCCTAGCTCTGGTAGAGGAAGTGGGCAGAGGATAAGGGAGCCTGGTGGCAGAGCACTGCGAGCTCTGTGCAGTGTCCCGCTGTGAATCCTTCACCCCGCCGGACATGGGACTGCAGTGTCTGAAGGCAGCGGGGCTACAACCTCAAAATATCAGGATTGCCCCCATTAAAGAACACAAAATAATTCTCTGAGACAGTGCAAGTGAATTGTTTTACAGTATTTCTAACATTACCTGCAATACCAGTGTATGATTTAAATAGCGTTCAGTGCTGCTGCTTCTCCTGTACAACCCCAGTGGTCTCCGCGGGCTCTTCTGCATTTATTTCCTTGGCTTTCGCGGCACCGTGCTGGCTGTGAGTGGTAATGTGCTTTCTGCTTGTAGCAGTGTGACAGCTGAGAAATTATTTTTCAATTAAGAAATAATTGCGGTAATATCCCACTTCTTTTTTAGTGTGGGAGGCTAGGAAATGCAGGTTATAACTTGTCTGAGATCATGCAGGGATCGCTGATTGGAACCCAGTCGTTCTGCCTCCAGTCCTCTACTTAGGTTGGTTGATCTTATTAAGATACTGCCATTTCTGAGGGGGATGATGAGATGTTTGGACTGATTATTTACGGGGAGGAGTGTGCATGTTTGTATTTTACTCAATGAAATTTTATGGTGGAAAGGCAGGAAAGCAAGTGCCCAACTGCAGAGTCCTCCTTTGTTTCAAGCCATTGAGGAGGAATGTCCCGCTAGCCTTTTATAGTCTCTGTTTGGTTTTGGGTTTTTTTTTGTTTTGTTTCTCCTTGGTAGCTACCCTCGCCAATGGCAAAGGAATCTTTCTGCGCGCTGTACTACAGCAGAAAGAATAGCGATCTAAAAATAAAAGCAGTGAGGCAACTTCTATTAACCCCAATTAGGTTTTTCCTGACGTGGCGCCTGACAAGACGCTGGTGACGGGGGCCGCAGCCGCCCGCCGAGGAGAGCCCCGAAAGGGCGCCCGGACCCCGGCCAGCGCGGAGGAGCGGGCCGTGCGTGAGAGCGGCTCTGCCGGGCAGTGTTTGCGCTGTGGCTGCTGTGTTTATATCGCTCTCTAAATTTAGCCTCTGAGTCATCAGAACTGCTGACGAGAGGCTGCTCTGCCCGCAGGCTCCGGCGCTGCACCTGCCCGCCGGCCTGCAGGCTGCCCTCGCAGCCGGCCAGAGCCCCGCGCCCCCCTCGCCCCCTTCCCCGGCCGGGGCATTTTCCTGCAAACACTTGCAAAGCGTTATTTTAACCAAAACCCTGAGGTACGCTTTAATCACTAGGGGGGTGTCTCCCGTGCACCCAGCGGTTTCGGGAGCACCTCCCTTCTTCTGGTGGTGAGGGAATCGGTGCGAAATAAAGGTCAGTCCGTCCCACGGCCTGTGCAGGTTAGGTGATAAACAGGGGAAGCTGTGAAACAGTGCTTTCAGTTCACACGTGGGGTCTGAGTGAATAAACGTGCCTGTACTCGCTGCCTGCAGCTGTGGCTGAGGGTGTCTTCTTCTGGGTGCGGAGGCGAGGTCTGGGCATCTCGTCCTGCACCCTCGTCCCTTCCCACAGCACGGGGGCAAAACCCCCTCGGACACCGTGCCGCAGGCAGAGAGCGGTATCAGGTGCGGCTCTATGGAAATGCAAGACCCTTATTTACTGTATTTACGGAAAATAAGCCGGTGTGCCCCCCGGGGGTGCAGGAGGGGAAGGCTGGGGGCCTGGGAACACGGTGGCCGGTGGTTGCCCTTCCCAGGTTGCCGTCAGCTGGCTGTTGCCATGGCATCTGTCTGCTTCCCCTTCCTGCCCGCTCTGGAGAGGAAGGCGTGAGTGGCTGTGTGTTTGTTTTTGAACTACAAGAAAGTTGAGAAAGGGCTCACCTGCACAGCTGTGCCTGCAGCAGGTTTGGGGCAATGAACGTCGCCGTTTGCTGCTCGGACCAGTGCCTCAGCAGGGGTCAGTGCCGCCCCCCCTTGCTTGGGCTGGGCAGCCTCTGAATGGGGTTTGGGGGTCTTCTGCGCCCCGCACCCCTCCTGCTGTGCCTGTACATCCTCTCTCCATAAACACACGTGTTGCTTATCTTGCTTCGCAAAGCCTGATGGAGGCTTTGAGAAAGGAAGCAGTACTCGAGATGACGCCTCCCTTCACCACAAGTTTAGCCCTGCGTAACAAGAGCCGCAGGGTTTGCAAGCCAGAAGGATGCAGATCCCTGAGGACGAGTCTCATCCTTCTCTTTCTCTCATCACGAGAAATCGTGCCGCTAAGCTCCTCTTTCAGTTTTTCTCTGTTACTGTCTCCTTTTTTTCCCTGCCGCTTTTACACATGCATTATTCTTTGGTCATTAGGAATCACAGCTGGAAAGATTTGTATTTGACTTCCATTGGCCTGCATTTCTCTCTCCAGCGGGGGACACCTTCTGTAACCTCTGTTGCCTTGGGGACTGTGACTTTCTAGTCTTTCTAAGCTAAAGCATATTTTGTGGTAGCACAATATGCCTCCAGCCACCTGGCAGCCAAAACAGCCCTCAGCGATGAGTCAGCAACTGCTCCCGGTGTGCAAGTATTTTTGTTTTCAGTGAATAAATAAAGTCCCAACAACTTATTGCTAGTACTTGTATTAGTCATTAAAGGAAGAATGATGTTTTTATGCACGCATATGCCATTATTCTTCTTTTGCTCTAATAGTGCCATTTATGGCCATATTTTAATCCTAGTTAAGATGGGATCAGAATTTGACCCTTAACCATCTGGAAGCCATGAAGCAAAGTCAGAAGTTGCCCGTGAGGTCAAGAGGGTAGACAGGTGTACCCTTCTGTATATGTGATAGGAATGTACCAGACCCACATATGACATGTGTATGTGATGAACATATTCTTTATTTTTTTAAGGGGGGGATATTAATGGCGCATATGTATCAGGTGGAAAAGTGAATCTTGTTATTCATCTGTTAAACATTTATGCTCAAGGATTCAAGGAGCTGTGTCAGAGGGACAACATTTTCTTTGAGGTGTATTACCTGTCCTGATCTTCCCTTGATCACCCCATGCAAGGGATTGGTAGGAGTAAAAAGCTTTTGACATCTGGATGCTATTTAACAGCTATATATCTGTATGCTTACAGTGTGAAACATGTATTAGGAATTAATTATGGGGAGGGAGTAAATGTTGGGTCAATCATGTCCCTCTTTCATCAGCTTCCAGTAAAAGCCTTGCTGTTTTTTTTGTGTTTGTTTACCAGTGCTCTGGCTCTTGGTTCAGCACAGTTCATGGAATAGGCTTCACTAATGCACTGTTGCTGCAGAGGACACTTTTCCTGTAAAATGGCCTTTCCTTGTGACTCACTGAAGCATTCATGCTAATGCCTCAGACAGACAGTCTCTTAAGGATATCCCCTTTAAAAAGCAGCAGCTGCAATAGGAAATGGTTTTATGTGTTTCCAGCTTTGTGTTGACTTGCTGTATTCACAAGACTGGTCTTCTTTAGTTACAGTTAGTATAGAGGGCAAAAGGGGCTTCTTTCCATCTTGGGAAAGGAGCTTCAAAATGTTCATTGTGTTGCTACCACATGGAGGTGGCAAAGTGTTCCTCCCTGATACTTGTGTGCAGTAGCGACTCTGAGGATTGAATTGTTATGATGAGAGACAAATCAGCATAGGGAAGATTAGGAAATTATAAACCTGTGCCACAATAGTTACGAGTCTTAGGAGACGGTAAGAATTGACTTGAAACATATCACATCTGAAAAAAATGAAATGCCAAATCCATGGCACACTCCTGGGTTTTCTGTCCTTCCTGGCAGCTAAATTATATCATACAAAAAACCCTCAGTCCTGAAATATTTGGCTATTTTGGTCTTGGCAGAAGCGTATCTAGGGAAAAGCTACTGAAACTTGTGAAAATAACATTTTTTAGGCTGGGACAGTTCTTCCCATAAATTGTTTACCCTATCTGTATTGCGAAGAGTATCTGCCATTTCCATTCTGTGGCTCTTGTCCCGTGCTGAATTAGTACCACGGAAAGCAGATCAGCCCAGAAGTGAAGCCGTAACTCTGTAAGCCCCGTTAGCGAGGCTTGCTGCTGAAGCAAGCGGTCCCAGCTTGCTCCTCTTCTCAGGTGACCTTTCTGTTGTGCCGGCACAAGCACCAGCTTGACTGCGCGATGCCATGGGTCAGATGGGTTGGGATGACCTGATCAGTAGTAAAGACCACTTCTCTATCAGATTACTTCTGGCCTTGATCATTGTCCTGCTCTAGTGCGCTTTCCTGAACTAGTATGAGGGGAGGACAGTGCGAGCGGACTGCTTCAGTACGCAAGCCAGGGAAAGTGTGTGTGAGACTATGCCGCCGTGGAAGGAAGTGCTGGCTGAATACAGACCCAGGGAAATGCAAGCCTTAGGTCTGGGAATAAAACCTGGAAAGCTGCCCTCGGCCTAGTGCTCTATTTTTTAATTTCAAAACAAAATTAATGGTGTCGATGTCCTTCATAAAGTGATTTGAGATCTTATGCTTTTTATAAGCAGGGGAGAACGAGGGTGAAATAATTCCTAGTCTGCTCTTGCATGGAAATCTCCTTGAGTGTCTGAGGCAAATAGTGGGAAACATTTTTAACTGGAGAAGGACAAAAATGCTGTACCAAAAAAGTCGCTTCAAGAGGCAGTGAAATAAACAGGGTAGAGTATGAACTAAAAAAAATTAGAGTTTTTCTCAGCATTTGTGATACCACATCCCACTGGTGCTCTTGCAGGTCTGTAGCCCTCCTGAAAGTAGAGATCTAAAATTCTTATTTACCAGATAAAAACAAAACCCAATGCCTTCCTCAAAAAACTCCCCCACCTTAAAAAAAAAAAAAACAAAAAAGGGAGGAAGATGAGGTCAATCCTTCCCCTGGCCTCCTGTACATGGCCTCCTTTACCTATCACAGCAAAGAACAAGTAATCCTTTTCTTCTGCAGTGGCATTTAAAGCTGAAAGAGGAGACAGAATATTTAGAAACCTGTTATGGTGTGTGAGAAGCCCAAAGCAGCCTCCTGCATGAAGCAGGGCATTAATATGGGGATTCTGATATATATTTGTCTTCCTGACAGTGTGGAATAGCTGAAATTGCACATACCAGATCAGCACACCTCCTCTCGTCTGCCCCCAAATTAACCTGTTTTATATAATTTCATGAGAGCTTCCATTAAAGAGGGTCCACCAGTGAGGCTGAGATATATTTCAAGTTTAAGATTTTGATACCAATTTTTAAACAGCCTTTTGCATTTCCCATACTAAGTCCCTATAAGACACTTCTTCACCTTCTTGGCTGCCAGTAGAATAAAATGATCTGCCAAAGCAGATTGTCTTCAGAGCATCTCTAGTATGTTTGTCCACCGTGCTCTCCTAGCATAGTTCCCTACTTGCGGAAAATGCAGCAGGCATTGCGCTTGCATGCCGCTTCATTGACATGCTACCCGAAGATCTCTGTTTAAGGAGCAGTCCACTTAAGCTTGATAAAAACATGGTATCTAGGCGTCATCGGGACATTGTGGTTCCACGTGCATGTTTGAGTAGGTTTGGGAGTGTGGCTTTGTGGAGGAGGGTAAGGAGAATCTCGGGAGTTTGAGGAAGGCAAGCCTGGTCAAACGGAGAGGCGAGTAACAAAACAAAAAGCATCTTGCTTTTTGAGACCAAATTAGGTTTTTGTAACCCAGCCCTAGGGATCGTTTATAAAAGATTGTTTTCACCTGTAAACCTAGCAATGCCTGGACAACCAGTATGGACTGAACCCAGGGTGGGTCACTCTGAAATAAATGATAGACTCTAGAATGATAGGCTCTAGAATGTCTGTCTGTAGGTTATGCTCCACACACAGTGGTGTTGAAATTTGTGATGGGATCTGTGTGAACTCTTCTAAATCCAGGAGACAACTGTTAAGTCTTGAGGGTAAGAAGAATGACCCACTGCTAAGATGCGAGATGAACACAGGTTTTCCAAAGCCTGTTTTGTGTCTACTTTTGATTCAAATGGCATAGATCTACTCACGCTGAAATATGAACATAATTTAATGACTGTCTGGGAGGGCTTTGAAGAGCTGTCTATTGACACATGTCCAACACACCAACTCCAGTTGCAACTCTCTCTTATTTGTGATTACGTAAAGAATGCCTTGCAACTGTGTTTTTCTGCCCTGTTGGGCTAATCTGAGTTGAAACATCTTGTTCATATAATGTGCTTCAGTGCTCTTTTATGAACTCCTGTGTACTGAGGCAAAGTTGTTCGGAGCTGGTCTTCTGTTTCCTTGTCTGCTGGGGATTGGGGGGGGAGGGGAAGATTGGGGCTGGTTTGTTTTGTTTTCCAGAAATGATCAGTCCTGCTTAGCAAATATGGAATTCTGGATGAGAAAACAAAGACTGACTTCTAATAGAGGGTCAGTTATTGAGGTGAAATAGTATCCCAGGCTGGGCAATGTAAAGAGAAACCCACCTGTTTGTATGAGATGCCATTAAAGTGCAGGAAGGTGGGGGTATAATCGGAGCCACTTTTGCAGGGGTGATTACATACAACAAAAGAAGGAACAGTGTTCCTGCTCCAAAGCTGCATTATATAGTCTGGTGTCCCCCTGAAACTCAACTCCCATGTTTCTTCCTTGACAATGGGACCTGAAATAACCTCTTGGTTTTGGTTTTTTGTGTGTTTTCAAGTATGTTCTTGCTTAAGGTTTAATTGGCTCCAGTCAGTAGGAAAGGGCTCCAAGGCTGATTATTTATGGCTTACTGTCAAAAGTGGCTATAAAAAGGGCAGTATTATCTTGGAGATGCTGGGAAGGAAAATGTGGTGGGGGGAGGGTGGGGGAGTGTGTGTGTGCACGAATGTGTTTTCTTGTACTAGATGAAATCAGAGTTTTGCTGTCTCAGCAGTGTGGTTTAAATTGAAGATTAACCCTTTGACCTTCACGGTGTCAAATCACTTACAGATGGATCACCAGTTATATTTTTTTCTTTTTTTTTACTTTTGGGGTGAAGGGGGGCTTTTTTTTTAAAAAAAAAAAAAAAAAAGGTTGTTTGTTCATGCAGCTGGGGCTTTTGAAAGGCTCAGAAGCCAATCTGATTAAAAACAGCACTTGGCTAAACTCTGCAAAATCCTACAAGCAAAAAAAAAGTTTAATCCTCTTGTGCACAATGCATAAAGGGTCTGCTCTTTTCTTTTTGTAATGTTAGAGCTACAATTATTTCTGGAGAACTTATCATTTCCCTCTCTCCCCTCATCCCTTGCTGCACCCCCTTGTTATGCTGATGGGATTAAAGTGTCTGCTCTTGAAAAGTGTAACTGAGTTGTTACTGGAAAAGAGAAGTGGTATGTTGCAATTTTAGAAATATAAATAACCTTCCTTCAACTGTTCTCCTCTACAGCATCAGCAGAACAGAAATCAAGTGTGGTGGCAGCTCTTTCTCTTTCTACACAACTTGGCCTTAAACGCGGAGGCGAACAGGAACCACACTGGGCAGAGGTGAACTTCGCCCGCCTGTTTCAGGTCGCATCCAGTCTGCAGGGAGCACTGAACAAACACTGGTTCGGGGGCGAGACATTGCACACCGCCGGCCGGATGTGAGGACTCTGAATTTCTGATACTCGTCTTCAAGTTTGGGGGGTTTACGGACTCTTCTTTGCCGCTGCCTGCCTCATGGGGCAGGGAGCTCTTGTCCAACACTGTCGAAGGAAAGCCAGAATGTGGGTGTGTTTGGTAAAGCTTGCTGCTGGTTCCCCGCGCCGGTGACCTCTGTGCAAGGGAGGCAGGTATTAGACTAATGGCTTCCTCTGCCCTGTGTGTTAGTCAATGGTAGAGTGCAGGAGTGTCATTTTGGCTGCTAGTTAAAAATGATGTCTGGGATTGATGACGCTAAATATACTTTGGGTATCTTCCAGAGCAGATATGCTCAATTCCTCCACAAAGAAAGTTCTTTTTAGCAATGAAAACATTCAAGTAGTTTATATCCCTCAGGTTACTTGTTTTCTGCATGGATTACTGCTTATTTCCTTGCACCCTGTGTGAGAGAAAATCACAAAGAAATCTCTCAAATCTTTCTATTGGGCACCAGTTGCAGCTCTCTCACATGAAGCTGTTCTTTGTCGTTGCCATCAATAGACAAAATAATTTCAGTAGAACAGTCTTAAAATTAAACCTTCCTGGGTTGCTGGTGGCTATTAGTTTCTGCCACTGTTTGCTTCCAGTTCAGTGTTCGCAGTGCCCGTGAGCCAGCATGAAGCCAAAAACCGTGTAATATGACACAAGCGTCATTCTTCTACAATGTTAATGTATATGTTTTTATTAGGTTTATGATTGGTGGGGGTTTTTGTTTTGTTTTTCTTTTCTCTTACTATAATGTGGTTGGTCAGGAAGGCTTAGGTCCCAGGCATCCGAGAGTTTTGCTTCAGGATGTGACAGGGAAATCAATTAGCAACTGGTCTGACACGTACACTGCACAAGCAGTCTGTCCATTACTCAAGTATGTAATGTTTGGAGGATGCTGTAAGCATATATTGACTAGCAGCAGTAATATTACTTCAAGGGAGATCTTCTAACAGGTCCCAGTTTGTATGCACTCAGAAGTTTGTCCATATGACTGACACTGTTTAACCAGCACAGGGAAATTGCCCTGCAGAAAGGAAGTAGCCTTTGATATCAATGGCTACTTCTCTGTAGCCTTAAAGATCGTTAGTTTGCAAACCCAGTGACAACTAGGGTAAAACATGAATGGAAAAGCAATACAGACTTTATTTTCTTCAGACCGTTTCCATGTTGCCACCGCACCTTGTTGTAGGTCTCAGATGATATAACCAGCATGAGGAAGAGCTGTCCAGAGAATTGCTCTTCAGTCCTGTTACAAACATCGACTTCAGGTGTTGAGGAATTCTTCTGCTCTTGGTCCACTCTTAAAAATAAGCATTACTGTATGGGAAGAGTAGTTTACTTGCACATACGCTTTCTCCTCCACCCCTCTCTGCGTATCCTTCTCTAATTCATGCTTTCTCTGGTATTTGTATAATTTCATCATTGCACTGTAGTGTCTGGTAACAATTTGCTGAACACAAGTTAAATTTGGACTTTCTCCCTCTCTCCCAGTCCCATTCTCTTGATTTGCATCCTGCTCTACTGTGGCAAAATGTGCTTTAGCTCCCTGAAAGAGGTCCCCAAGCCTTTTTCACTTTCATATATTCACAGTCACTCTCTTTCAACATAAGGAGAGTTTATGTGAGAAAAACTTTTTTTTCTCCTCTTATGTTATTTTTCTAGCTAGAGCTAGAGTAATGTGTTTGTCCGTCATGGTTAATAATTCATATAAATGAATCTCAAGCAATATTTTGGGGGGTGGGTTTTATGGAGAGGGAGGGTGGGAGGTTTTTTTGGGAGGGGGGATTGTTTTTGGTTTTGTGTTGTTTCTTTAAGCATGTGCACTACAGAGTTACCCAGAGGGATACAAGTGATAGCTATTGCTGACTGTGCTGCAACAGTATGGGAAGCCACTCTCTGCCCATGTTGACAGAGATAAGGCTTTCCATACCTTGCTTTGCATAGTCTGCTTGGAGTAAACGCTGGTCATTGGTGAACGAGGACTTAAATGGGGGGGAAAGCCTGAGGGGTAGTGCAAGCACAGATTGAACTGGGGACCCCTGAGAAGCTGGATGTTAAGGAGAAGACTCTTAAATCAGAAGCTTTTAAAGAGGCAGGAGTGGAAGTGCTGAGGCTCAGGAAGCAATGCAGCAATGCTGCCTGCCCGCACGGCATGCTCTGGGATGTGATGCTTGCGTTTCCCCACTGGTTGCCAGGAGCCCTTTATCAGGAACAGTCAAAGCCACATCTTAACAACTCTGCAAAGTACAAAAAATTCAGCAAGTGCACCTGACACTTAAAAACCATCGTGAGCTTCCCCCTTCCCCTCTGCATTGGCCTGATTGCCAAACAGGCCAACAAGGCCTGTTCTCTGGATGCGTAAGCTGGAAAGATAGGTCTGGTGCTGGCGCTTTCTGGTGTTGTCACCCAACCAGTTTATCTAGGGTAAGACTCTTCTTAAAATGGAGAAACAAGTATCTGAAATCGTTCCTCAGTCAGGCTGCCTGCCTCAGTAGAGTCATTTGGCTCAGGGAAAGGCACATCTTTGCCAGTCCGTATTTCCCGCTGTAACAACAGACTTATCAAAATTGGTCATGCCAGGGTCTCAAGTTAAAATCTCCTTGAACAACAATACTTCATTGGAGACATAGAGCTAATGCTAGACAAAGGCCGACTTCCTGCAATATGTGTGTTGGTTACTGGTGCCAGAGATTTACAACCACTGATAATATATTTTAATTATATTCCATATCTGCATATCTTGGAGAAAGGAAATATGCTCTGTCAACCCAAAAGTCTTATTTTGCTTCGTGTAGATTTGGAGGGGCAGGCTGGTTATTCACTTAGGGAAAAGCAGCTTCTTCATTCTTACAGTCTCACCTACTTGAGGAAATAGTGGGAAGATTTCACACGTTTACCAACAAATGCACAGATGCACAGCACCCATGTATTTGTCACCCATTCCATGTTAGTAAGGCCCCTTGAGCACGCACTGCAGAGAACTTCCCCACAGAGTAGCTGTTGCAGTGTGGCCACGGACGTATGTCGATTGTTTGGGGAAACAGTTCCAAGGAACATGGATTAAGTCCCGTTGGTGAAGGAGTATGCTCGGGTTTTTAGATATTAGTTTGTCTTGGTGAAAGGAATGGGACACTGTTTCTCTCTGTGTTGTAAAACTGCAGTCTAACAATTTAGAAAAAGCAGTCTGATCTTTCTCCTAAAACAAATTCCTATTTTTAATGAGTAGTTCTTAAGAAGAGCTTGAGCTGCTGCTGGTGGTACCAGCAGCCTTGAAGTATCTTGCTTGCCTTCCCCAGATCTCCAAAATGGCTTCAGATCTCAGCTCTCTTTCCTCAAGGGATGGAGTTCTTCCTATCTCTTCCCAACTTCCCACCCTTTCGAATATTTTGTAACCTGCCCGTTCCCAGATCCAGCAAGCCTGGTGCTAGTAGGGAGTAGTTAGTTTTACTTTTGTCTCCTGCAATTCTTGAAAGCTGAGCCAGTAATCACAAAGTGACTGCCCAGGGATAGCTGCAGACTGCCGTAAATAGGATACAACAAAGGCAGGGCAGAGGATGAATTTGCATGGAAAGAGTTGCTGTTGGATCTGTGTGTGGGACTGCAGCCTTCTCCCAAGGTGCTGATAATCCCTGGTAGCACTGAATTCCTGCATAAAACTGATCACATATCTCAGTTTAAATAGCTGGTTGTTATTAAATGTTTGTTGGCTAAACTCTCTTAGGGGAGTCCTGAAAGAAACTTCCTTATCAGCCTTTGCGTTGGAGCTGTGTATCAACAAGGGAACAGAGGCAAGGAACCCCGTCCTTCTTGATGTAGAAAGGGTGATTGCGAAGGCACATCTTTCTTTCTACTGGATGTTTACTTTGTCCCCCCAAGCCTGGATTAAGGGTATAGGCGATGTGTGCATGTGAGGTTACTACAGTCCTCGAGTTGCTCCATAGCAGTCACTGGAGCTGTACCCAAGGTTGAACTTCATTCAGTGTGGGGCTTGGCACTCTTCTGGGAAACTGCAGATTCTGCCCATTACTGGACTACGGAGAAGGGTTGGGTTTTTTTTAAGGAAAAGCAAAATTACTTGAGGCAGTTGTTGCAATGTGACCCCATCAACTCTACAATGAATTCCACCCTACCGCTGCTGGTCCTCGCCCATGTATCTGCTGAAGCTGTGGGAATGGTGAGGCTGTGACATGCTGAATGGTGTGCTATTGAGGGTATTTTTAAAGGGAAAAATAGGGAGAGCACTCAGCATATGTGCTAGGATCAAATGAGAATGCTGCAGATATGTGGAGGTCTTGCCTTGTTTTACCAGCAATATTTACTGTGGCATTATAAGTAGAAGGACCATGGAATGCCTGTTCATATTCATGGGGGCTCTGCACATGGACCAAGCACTATCGAGTATTAACATAATTTGACAACAAAGGTTTTTAATAATGTCTTTCAAAAGAGTCTGTCTTTCAAACTGGCATTTGTGATCATTTGCAAAAATGCCTACCTGTTGCCTTTGATTGTTTTAGCAAGAAGAAATACCTCAAGGAATTGATAAAAGATCCTAGGACAATCTTTTACAGTTCCTAAAGACTTCAGTGGTCTCTGTTTCTTTGGTTTGCATGTGTTCACGCAGGTGTTACACAGCTCAGTTCTTCTCCACCAGGAAAAGCAGAAAAGACCAAACACATCAAATGCACTGGAATGTAATTGTGTGTGTGTGTGTGTGGGTGTGTGTGCACGCGTGCGTGTGCATGGGTGTTCTTAAACTGAATGCAGTCTGACATCCCCTACCCCTTCTTTCTTCCACGTGCCTCACCTTCCCCCTTAGCCACAGAAAGGAGGGTCTCTTCCTGCGAATCCCATGCTGGAAGTTGGTTTCTGGGAAGCGAAACCTAATGTCTGTGGACTGTTTTTTAAAGCCATGTTTCAGTTCTGTCTTCAGACTCTTTGCTGCCTTTGGGGAATGGAGGGGTGGGAAGGGTAGATTCTTAAACTGTTTTTAAAATCTATTATGGAAATTTTGCATGTATAAAGTTATTCTTAAATCTAAAGGAGTCTCCCCAGTTTGTGGACACAGCTCCAGGAGAGCATCGTCACAGATTCCTCAGCTCTGGTTTTGATCAGACTATTCTGAAAGGAAAATTTGATGACAAAAGGGGGAGAGACTGGTGTGGTGGAAAGACAACATTGTCAGTATCGCCTTAAATAAATGTCAGAAGTTAGGCTTGCAAAAGGGACATTTCAAAACAGCCCAAGGGATTCGTATGTCTTGTTTCCACTGGGTGCATTTGAAAATCCTGCCACTAAATTCAACTTTGGGTGTCTAGACTGTTGGGTTTTTTTGGTAAAATGAATCAGGTAACTTTTCTGTTCTCTCCAATGGTATATAGTACAGTCTCCCATGTTTCTAGGTAAAATTCAGTGATGAGAGTACTGTGAAATGTGGATTCACATTTTCTCCCTCCCCTTCCTGCATGACTTTTCTACTTTGGTGGGATACTTTTTTTTTTTCTTTTTTAAAACTTCAGAGTCCTTCATCTGGAAAACAGAAAGGGTAAGGTGAGCTAGAATTTGCAATGTACTTAATAAACTTTCCCTCAATGGAGGGTTTCCCCGTGAGTTCTGATATTCACCAGAATATGATACTGTCCTGCTGCAGAAGTAAAGCCGATGCTCTCCTGTGAGATTTCTGTCTGATTAGTCCTGAAGTGCACACACCTTCTTTGCCATGGACTGAGACCCAGTGAGAATGTAGCATTTTGTTTATCCTGGTTGTGTGCCTCCAGGACTCTGCCTGTACCAATGGTGACTGGGCAGAACTCCTTTTTTTTGTATCTGTGCAGTATATTTGCTTTGTGCTTTCTTTCTTTGGTGCTTTTTAATACTTTAATACTTGGATTTTTTTTTTCTAATAACTGGTACAATTTTTAATAAAATTGTTAAATTCTTTGTCTGTGTTCTTTGTTTTATTTTTTAAGGGATGGAGGGCATTTGCACAGCTGGCCTGTTCTGGAGTTACCCAAGTCAGTGATACGATTTGGGTTGTTCAACTTTCATAATATCTGGTGGATCATTTTATGTGCACCCTAATACCAGGCCCTGCAACAAAGACAAGACTTTCTTTCCAGATTGGACTGCTCTCCTTGGGCTAATTTAATTTATGAAAGTCTTTCAAGGAGGTATATTCCCACACTTGGATAGAGAACTGCTGCTACTTAGAGCTGCGTGGTTAACTTGCTGCTTCAAATCCGGAAGATCTCTTAAGACACACGTGAGATACATCCTCCAAATTGGCAAAATGTCACCTTTGATTGATGGCTGCTTGCCTACTGCCTATGCAAGTACACTCAAAGGCAGTCAGGACTTGAGACTAAAAACTCGTTGCTTGGTAATCCTACTAGGGAAATGGGGTTCTCAACAGTCTTCTCATGGAAAGGCAGCGGAGGAAGGTGGCCGTGGCTTTGAGAGGGCTTGTAAAGTGGTAATGACTCCCTCAAACACAGACATGAGAATGTCTTGGCCATCCCAAGTGACAGCAAGACATATGTGTTGGTAATCATCGGGCCTTAAGTCCTTAAGTTTTACTCTGTTTCTATAGGGAAAAACTACCTCCATTAAGTGATGGTAGTTAACCTGGGTGGAGCAGAAATGGTGGTGTGTATCGCAAATTATTTATAATATAGCTGGTCAAATTCCTTCAACCACATGCCTCCTCCAGTGCGATGCTGCTGGTCCAGTGTTCATGGGAGGCTTTAGGGAACCCTGTTAACAATCCTACCCGATGTTAAGTTGCCTCGGCTGGTGTGCGCGCGTTACAAAAGGGCCTTTCATTCCAAGAACACATGATGTGTGTGGTATGAAAAGCCACATGTGCATCTAAGACCACAGGGGGAAAAAGACAGTTTTTCTTTTCATTGTATTAGATCTAGTGAGAAGTGTGTCCCCTGGCCAGCCTCATGTGACCGTGAAAGAGCCTGTTGTAACACACTGATACGAGGGGACAGAAGTGAGATTGACTTCGATGGGAGGGTTGGCTCTGAATTTCCTCATTCTCGTGTGGTTAAATTCTCACCGTTAATTAAACTCTCCCTCTTAAAAGCTTTAATACTTCTTGTATCAAAGAGAAGAACCGCTTTTAAAAACGAACGATCTGTAACGCTACCCCAGAAGCATTTGCCAAAGCAGCAGGATGCACTGCACCTTGCTCAAAGCAAAGGCAAGCGCACAGATGTATGGATGGCCTCCCTTCCTCTGAGATCTCCTGGATTAATCTTGGCTCTTTGGTTTGGCTCTGTCATAAGCTGCTGTCTGTCACCCGTCCGTGGCAAGGTAGACACAGGGTGCATGGAAACATTGTCAGGGTTAGGCATCAGGGCCAAACACCAGAGGCTGGAACATTTCTATTAAAACAGACCTTAATACTTTTTTTTTTTTTTGTAGTTTGAAAGAAACTGGATATCCTAGAAAATGTACTTCAGAAAAGCTTTCTTCTTAAAATACTAAGCCTGCATACTAACAGGGCACTTTCGATTTATTTCCAGCCATGGCCCCTTTCATGACAATCACAACATGTCCCTCACTTTCTGTACTAACATGACTAGCACTTTAAGGGAAAATGAGTTTTGTTATTAACTTCCTAGCGGTATGCTGTAGGGACAAGGTAAAAAGTTTAAGTAGGATTACTGCTTCAAGGAAAAAATGTTTATCAAGAAGTGCTCAGCCTGTCTCGTTAAAAATAATAAAGCACTCTGAGGACGAGAAAGATCTTTGGTTGCGCAAGCTACTGCACAAAGCACTCTATTTTCATGGCTCTGGCTGCTGAAGTTTAGAAGCCACTGCAGTGTATGGATTGGGGAATACTTTTCAAGCACTCACACCATTGTTTTACGGTGCAGTAAGTGTGCCCGTCCTCACTCTCTGCAACATATATATATATGCAAGCTCGGATGCAGCTCTGCTCACCAGCTTTCTCTCTGTGCTGTCACACCCGAGTAATTCAGAAATAATCCAGCCCCATTTCCACCTTTTGCGTTCCCCCCGACTTCCTATTTATGGAGAGATGGGGTGTGGGAAGGAAAAAGTGTCCTGAAAGCAATTTTTGACTTTTTGGGGAGATTGGCGTTAAAATGCAAGAGGTGAAGTTGCTTCGTTGCGCATATCGCTGGTTCCTGTTGAGAGGCGTGAACTGAAAGAAACCTGTTTCCAACAAAGAGCGGACGATAATTTCTGGCAGCGAGTTGTCTTCCACCTGACATGATGCGTGGTACCCTAACACACGTACAGAGCCCGACAACAAACCACCAGGCGTGACGCGCTGACGTCAGTGTTCATATTCCCCTCTGTAAGTCCTTTAAATCTTGATTTCTCTTAAATGAATTATGTTCTCTGTAACGTTCATAATGGACTCTTTTCTTTCTCCATTAAAGTCTGTGTCAGCATTCTCCTTCTCTGTGTTTTGCCTCAGGGCTCTTGATGTATACAAAGGCTCCTCTGTTTTCTGCTCTTAGTCACACGCTTTCACTCTTAACCTCAGCGCTATAAACTAAACATCCACCCACTATGGCTAGAGATGACCCTGTTTACGTCTGCTGCTCAAATCACGACAGCAACAGTCATGAAACTATGTTTTCATGGAGACAGTTCTTAATAAGAGGACAATGAGGCTTGACTTCTTACAGCGCTACGAGTTTTCGCAAAAATTTCAACAGAAATAAATAACTGGGAAAAGTTAATGGAATCTGTAAAGAAATGGCTTGTTTCAATCATTTTACTTCACCACCTTTTTAAATTACTATAGATGATTTGTTGTAGCAGTCCACTGTGGTACTGGGACATGCCAACTCAATCCGAGGCAGCACGGGCACAGGTAGGGGAGTGAGGCTTACGTTCATGTGTCAGGGCTGGTCATGGTGATCGTCCTGGACCACGACTCTCCGCTGTGCTAGCAGTGAGTGTAGAACAGCAGGGTCACCTACACCGCTGAGAAATTCCCATTTTTGGACACCTTTGCACCAGCCTTACTGCCACAACTGCTAAGCAGGGGGCTGGTTGAGAAAATGACTCTTCCTAAGGACACCACCAGCCTGTAGGAAACAGGGTGAGCAGCGGTGGGTTTGGGAACACAAGGGAAAGGGGCAGGAATACTGTTAATTCACAGTGTGGGACAACTTTTTTTGCAGGTGGCTGAAACAAGCTATCAAGCTGGAGACAGGTTTACTTCTCTGCAAACACAACCAGCCAAAGAGCGTGCTGGGAGCGAGATGCGGTTCTCCATAAGGGGCTGCTGCTCTCCTGGCTGGGTCCTGCTCTCCTGGAGGTGCCACTGGAGGCAGAGCAGTCCTGGGGGAGGGTGGCTGCTCTGACACCCCACCCCACCTGCGGTCACCTGCTGCGCTCCCCCTTCCCTTTCATCGTTTGGAAAGAAGGTGCTGAGATGCTGTTACTATAAAAGGGGTTCCAGTGTCTTCCCAACGGGTCCTCCCTGCGACCCTGCCCATCATGTCCAGTGCTGGGGCAGCAGCTTGCTGGTGCTCCCCGCGCTGCTCCCCTTCATGCAGAGAAGCCTGGGGCTCCGCAGCCGGCAGCCAGCTCGCTCAGCCTCCTCGTCACTCGCACACAGCCCTCCTTGGACAGGACGGGGTCGCAGAGCTCATTTTGCCTGTCAATGTGAGCACGCTTCCCACAGAATATTTGCTGGCACTTTCATTAGTCTAATTTTAAATATCCCAAGTGAATGCCTTTCTGCTATTTCCCTCGGGAGACTGCTGTACCTACTAATAAATCTCACTGACAAAAGGTTTTCCCCAATATCTATCCTAACTTCTTTCTCTCTTAATTATATTCCAATAGCCTAGTTGTACGTCCTTGTGTCACTTTGCAAGGAAAGCTTACCAAAGTCATTTCTATAACTAATGCACCCCAGAGCTCATTGAACTCCTTGGCAAAAGCTCCTGCTGACTTCAACATACTTGCAGCTGGCTTTCAGGGAAAGCTCTGCCTTTCCCCTCAATGCAAGCCTATATCCCTGGAGCCAGCATGGTGCAGCACAGCAGGGCTCGGTTAGTGTTGCCACCCAGCCCTTTCACTGCTGCCCTCGTCCCCTTTCTGCCTGGGACCACCAAAGACTCCAGTGAGGGTCCGAAAATGGAAAACAAGATGTATTAACCCAGGATATTTTTCAGGCTTTCAGAGGTGCCCAGCACGCCTGCCTGCTGGCACTGGCTCCCCAGCAGGGCCGACAGCCTGGGGGATTTGGGGCCGAGGGTCCAGCAGGATGGTTTGGCACATCTGTCCTGGGAGCATCTCACCTGGGAGCAGCAACCTGGCTCCACCACCCAAGTACCGCCAGTCCGGCAGCCACAGCTGTGTCCCTGCGTGGCAATATCCCTGCCTGGGGTTAACGCTAGTAACAACAACATGACATTTGTTGTTGCAAAGTCGGATGTAGTAAAGCATTTCCCTGCATTTCCTTCCCAGTATGATTGTGAGTCACGGTTCTTGGGAGCAGATAACAGGGGAAACCAAACAGTGCCTCGAGTTGTCCCAAACATGAACAAATACTTGATCAATCAGGGATTTATCAGGAAAATAGATGTTTAATGACTGTTCAGCCTGGAGAAGAGAAGGCTGCGGGGAGACCTTATTGCGGCCTTCCAGTACTTAAAGGGGGACTATAGGAAAGATGGGGATGATCTCTTTAGCAAGGTCTGTTGTGACAGCACAAGGGGTAATGGTTTTAAACTAGAGGAGGGTAGGTTCAGACTGGATATAAGGAAGAAATTTTTTACGATGAGGGTGGTGAGACACTGTCCCAGGTTGCCCAGGGAGGTGGTCGATGCCCCATCCCTGGAAAGATCCAAGGTCAGGCTGGACGGGGCTCTGAGCAACCTGCTCTAGCTGGGGCTGTCCCTGCTCACTGCAGGGGGTTGGACTGGATGGGCTCTGAAGGTCCCTCCCAACCCAAACCATTCTGTGATTCTGTGATTCTGTGAATGACGTAAGCTGTTATTTGGAACTGATATTATGTGGTCCTTATGCCTCCACCTGAACTAGGCCCTTTTCCTTCAGGTAGCCTCACCCCCAGAAAGAAACCCATCCTCACGCCCATTGCAGTAGTTCACTTGCCCTTTGGAAAAGAAGAACCAAAGCAGAGCACCTGCCTGTGCACCAAACACCCGCGAACTTGGCTTGGGTGAGTCTCCCTTGCTGGAAGGAGTTTATCACAGCCCACATCTACAGCAGGTTTCTCCTTGACATGGTAGATGTGGCTTGCAATTTCTAATATCCCACTGAGTTGTGATCTTTAGTTAAAGGTGCTAGGAGTCGGTCAACCAATTTGGCACTTCATCAGAGTGGATATGACAGAAAAAGGAGGAAGATGGGGAAGGGAATTATTGTTAAGTGCTCTTGTAACATAAAACACGAATAAGACCCTGCAAGGGGCATAGGTGCTTTCCTGTCCCTTTCAGCACTGAAGTCCATGCCCACGGTCTAATCTAGCTGCTGCCTAACCCCGGAAGGGTTTTTCACATTCAAGTTCCCCAAAAGCCTGAAATTCTGTCAGAGGCACTAAACGTCTCAGGACCTATCTCATTGTGAAGTCCCATGTTATCTAGTAAGGCGGTGCTTTTCTGCCTCTCTCATTTGAGATACCTGCTGAAGCAGCCTGTTTCAGAGCACACCACCAAAGCAGGGTTCACAAAAGATGCAGGGAAGTGTGATTCTTTCTCTGCTGTCAGCCAATATGAACCCCCGCAATATAGGAGGCTGGACAAGATGATCTCTAGAGGTGCCTTCCAACCCCTGCCGTTCTGTGATTCTGTAATATCTTAGATCTGAGCACTCATCCAGAGTCATCATCTGCTGCCAGGCAGGATCTGAGCCTAGTGCTCTCTGCTCCCAGAGGAGTGCCCTACACACGTGCCTGGTCAGGCTGGGTTGTTCTGAACCTCTCCCGCTGAAGCTATAACACTTAGATTTTTTTTTGGGGGCCAGAGAGCAGGGAAAGAGAGTGAACACAACCACCTTACTGCTGGCAAAAGCATGTCGTGAATGTAAAAATCTGTGTTCCTGTTTACAATCAAGTGAATTTGATGGTTCAGGTCTTTGAACCCAGATTGAGGGAGGCTTCCCTGTGAGGTATTCAAAGTCTAAAGAACAGTTTTATTGAACACTCTCCTTATTTTCTTTGTGCCTCAGTGGCCCTCCCAGCTGTCTCCCAACTGAGGACACCAGCCTGGGTGGCCTCTGCTTTTAGACACCTACTGCTTCTCAGGTTGCCTGAGGTTCTTAGGTTCTTAGGTTGCTCAGGTGCCTGGTTTGGGGCGGTGGAGCCAACGGAGCATCTAGGCACCTAAATGTTTGGTGTTGCGGAGTTCAGAGTGGTAAGGCTGTTAACTTCCCTTTGTCTTTGTGCTCCTACTTACTCATCACTGTGCAAAACAGGGTAGTGCATTTGTTAATCTCAGAATAGGCACAGTTCTATAATCGGACATTACTTCTGTGCATTGCACTTCTTTGTCTGCGATAAGATATGGTTTCTAATGTCTCATTTTTTTTTGAGTTGGTACTTGTCCAGAGCACTTCTTCCTCTTGCCAGCTAGTGATTAATTGGCTGTACTGAAAGGTTCAACACTTTACTGTACGTTTACCAGAGGAGGTAGAGGAATGTGTGCTCTCTATACAGTAAAAGCATACCCTAACTTTAAAACCCATTTAAAAAGTGGGTCATCACTTGCTCATTTTAGAATCTGTGCCCTTAAAACAGACAAAGAAAGGTGCCCTACCGTTTCGGTACCATCGTTTTTTTATCTTAATGATGTGTGGGAATCTCAGTGGGAAGCTTGGAGACTTCTGTTTATCTTCAGGTAAACACAGTACAGACAGCTCAAGCACAAACCTCCTTATCCTACCCCAGTGTTGTCATCTGCCATAAAGAATGTGGTTTTGTCCCTTGCTGCAGGAATTTCCATGATGATGAAATAATTTTTACCTCCTGACAGTTCAGGGGGAAAAAAAACTATTCAAAGAGGTTGGCCTAGGCAGACCCTTGTCAGCCGTAGTTTCACTTGCAGCACCTATGCTGGCCGAAATGTCTTTCAGCATGCTGAGCCATATATTAAGGCATTGGAGGGTTAATGGTCCACTTCACAGCTAGGAGACTCGAGAACACTTTGAGCAAAGCTTGGAACAGGACCCAGATATCTAATTCACAGAACTACGTCTCAGCCGCTTGCTACATAGACTTTTAAAAGGAAATCCCAAATTAGGACCTTCTACAATCCATGTTCTCACCCTTCTACAAGAGAACTTTGTGAAGCAATTTGACCTTGCTCCTACTTCTGTGTTAGCATCTGATTCATTAGCCCTAAGGTTGGAAATTCATGCTCTTGCAACCAGACATCCATGGTTCATGTCTTGCAATGACCCAAACATGGGTGTGTTTCAGCTGGCCATGATGCTTGTAACCACTAGACCACAATCTGCTTCCCAGAGCCAAGAATAGCAGGAAGATTTCTGATGTTCGACTTTCAACAAAGCTGTCTCACTTACAAGACATTTTGGAGTGTAGGCAATGTTAGTAAACTGACAGGGACCCTAGGAGTGGGCAGGTAGAACTGGAAATGGAAAGGCAGGGCAAAAAAGAAAAAGGATTTTTAAAAGCATTTTCTAGTCTTGTTTTTTAGTGTAGGTTTTGTCTGGGTTTGTCTTGAGTCTGACTCACAATTTTTAAATTTGTGGTAGGTTTTAGTGTTGCCAAACGTAATATATCTTATCCTTCATCTAATCCTCTCTCCAAAGTTTTCATGCTTATTCAGTCCTTGATCTGTCTTTTGGGATGGCTTCTAAGGATACCAACCAGTAGCAGATGTGATAGGATTTTTTTTGTATTGTGGTCATCTCCTGAAAGAATTGCACCAAAATAACAAAACAGCAACAGCTTTCGGGGGCTACCAAACACTCTCCAGACAGTCACTAGTTTCGGTCATTGCCAGCCTAAGTTGATTTGAACAGGGAACTGATAAAGAAATGCTGTCAAGCCCAGGCAAGTTACGTTTCTGCTTCTCCATCTGAATCATTTCTTGACTGCTTGTTGAATGCTTGAGAGCAAGTTGGGTGCCTTCCAAAACAAAGCAAAGATAGCCTCCCTGTCCCAGAGAGGTTACAGTGCAAACAGAGACTACCCAGCATGTAACAGCAATCTTCCGTGTGTATGGGAATCAACGGAGGCAGTTGAGCATATGGATTGTGTAGGCAGGAGCTAAAGACAGATGTGAGGCCGTATTAGTTGCTTCTCTATGTTATTGGTCTGCTGGAGTTCCCCGGTGCGTGGCCTTGCGAAGCACTTTGTGTCAGGGGCAGGAGGGATGCAGCCCAGGACAGGTCACTGCGCCAAGACATGCCCCACTGGTTGTGCTATACACATACGTAATGTTTTAAACTGAGCTTAGGAAAAGGATTTGCATGGGTATCCCACATGATCCAAGTGACCAAGGCTGAGTTACCAAGCTTTTTAACAGGAAAGAAGGCTTCTGGATCAAAAATTATAATGTTTCAGCATACATAAATTACAGGTTCATCTCTCTACGTACTGACAGTTATAAACATCTCTTTCTTGGCTCTAGGTCAGATGTATGGCTTTGACCATAATTACATTCTTTGTAGATTACTTGTTTTTGTTTTGGGTACCAGAGTTTTTGTAATGGACCTGGCCTTCGCATTGCTGTTTGTGTCTCCTGCTCCCTTTTTCTACCATGATTGCTACCTCCTGCCGCCAGCAGCCTCTGGGTGCTCAGGACAAGGGGCATGCAGCATGGGTCACCAGCAAGGGGAGGGGAGCTCAGCAGGGAAAAGCTCCGAGTTTTGAGCAGGACCCATGACAGCAGCGAGTGAGAAGCCCTAGGGTGGAGGTATGCAGTGAAGGAGACTTTGTCATGCCTGCCTGCCTGCCTGCCAGAGGAGGAACCAGTGTTCTTTATCACTTCTGTTTCCCTCTGTCCTGCAGTCAGGTTTCCTGCTTGTTTTTCATTGTGCCCTTCATGTGTTTTCCATCTCTCCAGAAATCACTGGCTTTGTTTAAAATAGACTCAGAGCAGCTGCCAAGACTTTATCCAAGAGAGAGAGAGAAAAACGCACAGACGCCAAGTTCCTATAGAGTTATCAAAAGCTTTCACTCCCCATCAAGATCTCTGAATATACCAGAAACCTGGTCTTCTCAAGAAGAGCTCTGCATAGTCACTATAGCTCTTCCTGCAAGAGCCACTGAAACAGGAGAGTGCACCTCAGATCCCGGTGATGCCTCCCGAGATCTGCTTGTAAGTGCCCTCACAAGTCTCTTAGATACTAGGATTTTGGTCTTTCTTTGCAATGCATTGAATATATACAGAAAAATCATTAAGTTAGAAGAAAATGACTTAAGGATGCTTGGCTCAGAAAACTTTAAAGGTACTTCACTCATAAAGTAATAGATTTCATCCAGCACAGCTTTACGTTGTAGGCTGGTAGCCAAGGAGGATTCACCTTCGGGGGCTTTGCTGGGTATGTTTGCCTTCTCTTTATGCTTTAGCACCTTTTTCTAACCCAACCCTAAAGGGATTTCCTGCTTTGCCTCCAAAAGGAGATGCTATTGCTAAGTAATTCCCAGCTTGGAGCTTAGCATCTCCTCTCTGCAACAGTTCAAGTCAGCAAGATGATAAGTATACATAAAATTGAAAACAGGATCAGCTCCTTCATCACCAGAGCAGAAGATATTAACATGGAGACAAAAACAGATGTCCTTTGCTTTTAGGTAGAGCAGTTTGATTTACCTCTGGCTTTTGGACATGTTTCCTAATATTTCTTGATCAGAAAAGCTTATTGAAAATACTTGAGAAGGCTGGTGGGGAGAGACTTTCCTAACAGGAGCAGCTCTTTCTGACAGTAAGTAAACAAGCCTGGAGCCAGCTTTATGAGCACCACTCCTCCCACCAGGACTGAAAAGCCAACAACTGAAAGCCAGCAGCTCTGAAGTTTCAGTTGCTAGAACAAGCTGTGATGTACATCTAAAAGATACCAGGAGCAAAGGGGTGTTCCTTGCATGCTCTGGTTTCAAAGGGGCAGCAAGGCCTCATTTTGCCTGCAGCACTCTGCAGTGTCTTGCCACGGCTCTTTCTTGTACTGAGGTCTCTGCATTTACACCTTGGTCATTGCCTGCTCCTTATTTTTCCCAGGCACTCTGGATGGTCCTAGGAAACCAGTCTTTCAGTTCATCTTGGTTGCTTGCTCACCCACTTCCAATTCTTCTGCCTTTCTGTGCCCCAAATCTGAGTTTCCCTGGAGTTGCCTCAGTGATTTGGTACCTTTCGCAGTGAGACCTCGCAGTAGGGCATCAGCAAGTGAAAGCTGCCTTGTCTGAAGTGTGTGGTGATTGCCAGACCTTTTCCATGTTAAAGGAGGGGGAGAGTAACAATTTTAGATGAAGTGTAAAGATGATCTGTTTCTCCTCCTATTGCTTGTCTCCCCGCTCCCCCTTGAGAAGGTGTCCTCTTCTGCTGTCAGCTCTGTCACAGGTAATCCCAGCTCAGTGCAGCCAGTTCCTCCTCTTACTCTTCCTAGGAAAACAACGTTGTCTTGCCACTGTTGACAAAGTCTTCTTCTACAAGTCCTGGCTGTAGATTACACTAGTGACGTCCTTTCCAGCTGCACCACCGGCACAGGCGCAGTGTTTTCAGGGAAATGGGAGTGTCCCTGACTATGCCTCCCATGTATGTGTGTGTGTTCGTACTGTGATCAAGTCTGCAATTATGTTAAGCACATGGAGAACTCAATGCACAAAGTATGAACTCGTTGTTTTGAAAGTCTGGGCAATAATATCTTGATGACTCACTTTATCTCTGTAAATAATGGCTGAGAAATACTTATTTCTTCAGAGTATTGTGAAGATTCAGAATACTTCAGAAAGTGTTTTGGGGGAAATTGCTGGTCCTGGTACTTTATACATTAAATCTTCCATCATTCACCCCATTTATGGTGACGGTCCATAAGAAAGGAGTGCTACTTTCATTGCTTTTTTCCTAATACTGTTTTTCTGCCATTTCTGCCTAAGTAGGGAATATTCATGTAGCCCTCAAAAATCTTGAGTCACAAGCCATCTTTCTATCTAACCTGGCACATTGAATACCTAATTCAACACTGAGCTGGGTGGTGATCAGTTCGCCCAGAAAGCTCGGCATCCGTTGCAGAAATTAGCCTTAAGTGTTGATGAGACACACACACACACACACACGCACACACACACGCACGCATGCACGCACGCTTATATTGGGGAGGGGGAAGGAAGTAAGAGATAGAGCTACACAAAAACGCTGGTGCTGTGAAAAACAGAGTGAGGCGTAAGAGGGAAGAGATGCTGCACCCTGAATAACCAGAAAGAACAAAGCACAAACTAAGCCTTTGCACAGCAAACAGACATTTATAAAAGGCATCAGACCAGGATGCTTCTTCTTTAGTTCTTTTTGAACAACTCTGAAAATGAAGTGAATTAATAGTTTCCAAACCTAACAGGTAAGTTTGCAGCAAGAAGAAACATGAGAATTAAGAGGGTGGTAAAGCAATATTAAAAAAGAAGATTACAGACTGGAAATTGGGCTCAGTGCAAAATCTTTTTTTCTGGTTTTTTTTTTGGTTTTTTTTTTAGTTACTGTAACTATAAGCAAGAAACGTGTGCCAGAGGAAATGAGAATTTAAGAAAATATAGACAGCTTGGCAGGGCCACAAAATGAAAGCTTTAAGGAAAGAAAATTTAGAGAACAGAAGGAAATATTAGTTGGAGAAATGATAGCAGCATAGAAACATCAACTTTTCAAAGATATAATTTTGTACCCAACTTTTTAACATCAAAGTTCTTCTCTGCATGAAAATGGTAAGCTTTGTCATATTGATCCTGGGGTGGGATATTACGTGCATGCTTTTTTTTTAACCTGTTGGGAGAAAAAAATGCATGCACAAAGGCAGGGAAAGAGGAAACCGATTCCAGCAATTTAATAGTTAAGGTGTTGGAATAGTTACCAGACACTGTTTCTGTAGGAATGATGAAGCTGAGATTTAGAAGACGTTGAAAGAATTGTGATTCCGAATGGCCAAATACACATTAGTGCCCCCACCTTGACACAAATAAACCACAGCTGCCTGGACAGCATAATTCCCTTTTGGCTTGAAACTGTATATGTTATTTAGAAGGCTCTTTGAGAATAGAAGTAGCCCAGTGAGAGATTCATAGAGAAGCCAGGGATCTAAAGCTGACCCAGCAAATAACTGCTTCTCGCTGCCTGTGCAAGAAAACTGAGGCAGCTGGATCCTCAGCAAAGGTAGCTGGAAATACAGAAAAATAAGCCCCGATCTTTTCCTCTAAGAAGATAACAAAGCAATAGCAGGTGCTCAGAGGCCACTGTGAAAGGCCTGGTGTTGAATTCTGACTAGCATGAAGCTTGCGCTGCCATGCTGGCCTTTGTTAGGTTGTCAGCAAGGAGCGATATCTGGCTCCTCCTCATTCTGTAATGTGTAATTTTTAGTCTCTCCAATACGTGAAGTCACCGAACCTTCTGACCTGTTTATTCAGTGCTTCCAGAGGCCGTTCATTTCCAAACATTATCATGTTACAGGTACTTGGAGTCCCCAGTTCAACCATTTATAGTAGTTATTTATTACTCTGGTTTGGTCTGTGAATGCTGAAGCAGCAGGTTTTTCCTCACCAACTGTCCCCCACGGCAGAGCTGCACCCTCTGCCTTTGCCACCCACAAAACCCTGGTCCTTGTGCAAGAGCTGCTTCAGCAATTCATTCAGGCAGATGGTGCCGGGTCCACAACCCCATAGCCTGCACGTACACCTGCAAACAACTTGCTGGCCATAAATGCAGCACCCATGGAAGGCATCAGACGCATCACGCCAGAGGCGGAGGCATCAAATTATCCACAAGGCCAAGGATGGAAAGGGCGGCCTGTCTGTGGTTGCCTTTCATGACTCTTCACCCAAGGTTCTTATGGACCGCACTCAGGAAAAAAGTGGGCAATGGGAAGAGCTTGGTGGCATGCGGGTTGGAACTTTCAGATTGCTCTGTACTTGTTGTGGTGGCATACCAGCTTCAATCACTGATCTACAAGTGAAAAGCTGAGCATGTGTTTCTGTTTCAGGAAGACGGTGGAGTACAGCTTGTTTAGGTAGGGTCTGCCAGAAGTAGCAGTCTACCCATAGACTGTGGGACTCAGCCTAGGATGGAAAACTGGCCCAAGAGAACTGTAAATATTTGAGCAGCTAATCTGTGTTACATTGACAGTACCTGAGCTAGGTAATTAAAGGTAGCTCTTGCACAGCTACAAAACCTTTGGTCATGCCTTTAGGTTGCAGTGTAGGCATACCTTGGGTGTTTGAGAACATCTGCTTCTGCGCTCAAGTCTCCATTTGTAATTATTTAATGTGCTAAATACATTGTGTGGTGGGGTTCAGGGATATTTAGTTGGACATAAATATCCCTGTGGAACCCGGTGGAGAGCAGTCCTTGGTGCAAATCGCTGCTATTCATGCTTTGGGATATTATGCTCTGAGATGCTGCACTGTGCTGGGACGGGTGGACCACTGCTTCCCAGAAGGAGGGAACCACGAATGCACCGTACACACAGTTTGTCCCTTTCTTTTGCCCTTCAGCCTGCAAGTGCTTTGGTAGCCTCACAACTGCAGTCGTCACGTGAGCAAATCTTTGGATGTTTGCTCCTATCGGTCCTGTTAGTTAAATATTTGGGAAAGCTGGCCATACCATGCAGCTCACTGCAATGCAGGAGGGATCCCGACGTGGTTTGCAATTGGTATTTAACTCATGATTAAACCCATCTGATTTAAGGTGGAATACTTAAATTGAAGCTTTGGCACTTCAGTTTAGTTCCTGTCATCCAGGAGTTGTCTAGCTTCTAGCAATGCCTTACCTTACTGGGCATTGCTTCTAGCTTCTAGCAATTACCTTACTGGGGTCCTGCTTCCCCAGCTTGAAACACCACCTCCATCCTGTGCGAAGATGCTGGGGACCTGGAGGTGTCCATCTTTGTCCCACTGAGAAATCCTTTGCTTGCAGTGGGGTGGGTGGAGGGGGAAGTGTTGTCTCATGGAGTGCCTGAGGTATGGGGAAACGCTTCTGTTTGCTGGCCTTGACTGCGTCATGGCCCTGTCAGGTGTGGTCTGGCCCACAATGGAGTGTGTTCCCCTGAAATGGCCGTTCTTACAGCTGGAAACATCCCAGGATGTAGGTCTGCTCAGCTGAGAGGTGCTGCTGTGGGAAGCCACGGGGATGAGCCTGGGCCAGGTAAACCCACTGGCCCATGCAGAAAGGTCACAAAAATAAGTCAGAAAGAGAGGAACATGCTTCAGAGCACGTGTAGCTGTGGGACCAGCGTAGAGAAAGGCTCTGTGATTCATAGGACAAGCTGTGAACTGCTGGAAAAGGGACCTGGACCCCCTCCTCCTTCCTGAGCCCAGGTTGGAGCTTCTTCTGCAGCGCAGAGAGGCCAAGGTGGGCTCATGGTGGTGATACTCATTACTCTCGATGAGATCTACATATTGTGCTACCAAGGGGAAGGAGTACTTGTTTTAGGATCCTGGGCAAAGTCTTAACGTTATGTGCTGTGCCCAGTGCGTGCTCTGTGAAGATTTAAACTGTTCCCTGACAGAAGCCTGAAGCTTTGGGACAGGGTGTGCTGGAGCTGTTGTGTGCCTCTGAAGAGTTGGACTCATCCCTGGGGCTTAGCACAGCTGGATGTGTCAGCCTTTCTGCTTGTGAGAGGGGAAGGAATGGACAGCTGAGGGAAGACACAGTGCTGTAGCCCACTTAAATCATAAATTTAGTGTATTAAGGACCAACACAACCACCAGTTCCTCTTCTTGTCTCAGCAGAGCAAGTTTTACTGCACAACTGCAGTGGCAGCATACTCCAAGCACGCCTTGCTCAAGAGAAGTGAGTCCTCTGTGCTCTTTTACAAGGAGCTTGATGGATGCTTTGAAAACACCAGTCCTGGTGGGGATGCAAGGGATGCCCTGTGCTTTCTGACCCAGCTGATCTAGCAAAGTATCTAGAGTTTGGCATTTTGTCTGCAGATCTGCGGTGAGTGTACATGTCTCAGGAGGGTCAGTGGTGACTTCTCTCCCTTCAGTGCTGCTGGTGGCAGTCCACTTTCACCACTCTGCTACTAGTGCAGCGATATGCTGGGCCATCTAAGCGCTGCCTTTATTTTTCACATGCAGTATGTAATTAATCTGTGGGACTCACTGCCACATTACTGCGTCCAAGAGTGAGTAAACGAAGCTAGATGTTTCTGAGCAAGAACACTGACTTTCAACATTAAATTAAAGAATGTGATATGAAGAACATAAATCAAACTCTTGCTATTGGCAACAGAGAAGCAGTTTTCCCCGGGACAGATTATTGCAGAAGATTTCTTGCATCTTCTGGAAAAAGAAATGTTGGCTGCTGCCAGAGAGACGATACCAGAATAAACGGACTGTGGGTAGATATGACATTTCAGGTCCATGAGTGAATGGGCCACAGTGGCAACAAATTGCTATCGCCCACTGCACCGCTAAGCACGTTTCCTCAAGTGAGAACAAAATACCCTTGCCTGTGTCACCCAACTTGGAGGTAAAGATCAGCCAGCCATGTGAAAAGCCACCCTTGCTTTTTCCCTCCCCTATCTGCAGCAAATAGCCTGGGCTACTCGCACAGGAGGGCAGCACGCCCCCCTGCTCCCCTCCGCGGCTGCCCCACTCCCCTCGCTCCCCAGGTCGCCTTCCACTGCGGGGCTGTCTCCCCCCGGGCAGGGTGGGATTAGCTCAGCTGCCTGTAATCTTTAATGTGATATGCGTACAGGCTCTTCTTGTTACACTTGGGCTCAGTTAGCAGGTACAAGCAGTGAAGGTGAATATTAAGAGCTGCTTAGAGGATTGATTTTTCATTAAGACAAATCTGTTGTAATTAAGCCTAACAGAGATGTACGTGCTAATGCTGTGTTATTTATTGCCTGAATGCAACCCCCCCCCTTTTTTTTAAAGCATGTGAAGTTTCTTTACCTTTCTTTCTTTCTCTTTCAGTCTTGTACTATTTCTGCCTCTCCCTCTAGAATATATGTTGGTGTGCCTTTTCTTCTTTCAGTGTCTGTTTTCTCTCAAGACCAATTTTTTTCTGTTGTGTTTAATTGTTTTTCTCCTGATTTATTGTTCCAAGCCCATGCTAGGCAGTCTGTTTATTTATAATTTGGATTATTTTAAAATGGATCCAGAGCTCTAGGTCAGTGTTTAAAAATTAACTAATAAAATACACAAATGGGGCCCAATGGTCAACATAAGATTACACATCCTCTAGGATTCACATGCTACTCCAAATAAACCGCTGGGGAATACCAGCCTAGGCATGGAAAATTCACTAATCTGGACTGGAACGCACTCGTATAGAAAATATATGTGGTGACCCTTCACTGACAGCACTGGGCCACTCTTCTTCTGATAGACCCAGCAGGTGTTAATATGAGCCCTCGGAAGGGGTGATGGCGATGGTGGGGTATGGCAGAAAGATGCCGGCCTCTGCACAGCCCAGGCAACCACCTCCCAAGAACTGATGGTCTCACCACTAGGTGTTTCGGGAGAACGCAGCTCAAAGGTTAATAAGTATAACGTGCTCCACACAACACAGGTCAGGAGACCAGAGCGTCCCAAATTTCAGCAGCACCTGCCATAGAGGCTGCTGGTTCCCATTGGAAAGGGAAACCAGTGGGAGGCAGCATGAGCTGCTCTGCACAGACGCAGACCTACCCATCAGCTCCCCCACAGTGTTTTGGCACTGCCCCACACATGGTGCCCTGACAGTTATATCCCTCTCTTCACACTCCATTGCAAAACTTCTCCAGTAAACAAACAAGTGGTATCAGCCACTGTGCATATTTGGAGAGGCAGCTCTGGCTTGTGGAGGAGGACGGGCAGGAGCAGCAGACCTCGGGAGGGAGCGCGGTGCATAAACAGCCCCGCTGGCAGCCGGCTGAAGGGGCGGCCGTGCCGCAGCCCAGCTCAGCCGCCTGTGGTATGGCAGGGCGGTGGGACCAAGCCAGCGCATCACCCGAAGCGAGGCCATCGAGGTGGTCAGCTGGCGGCCACAGACACCGCAGCCACGCACCCCCCGACACGCGGTGTCCCGCGGCTGGTGCCGCCACTGCCACGAGGGCGATTGTCCCTGCATAAAGCGTGGGCCCAGGCTAGGGGGTGGCTTGGGGCAGTGGGAGGGGGCAGTACCCTTGATCATGCTCAGAGACGCCTCGCTGGCCAGGCCAAAGAGGAGAGCACACAGACCTCAGGCTTTGACGTGCTGGCTTGACAACTGGGCACATTTACTTGGCTTCCATGAACGCATGAAGCAGCGGCGCGGGGCGGCCAGTGCAGCGTGCCCTGCTCACCTCCCTGCAGAGGTGGGGGCACGTCCAGCAATGGTAAGAAAACTTCTGCAGCTGCAGGAACTAAATCCACCTGCTCTGTCAGTCACAGCCCGGGCTTGCTGCTGCCCTGAAGACATACAGGTCTGTCGTACAGTGTGAGCAAAATTTCCCCCTCCGGGGGCTGGCTGTACGGAGTCCCCAGACAGAGGGACGGCCGGTGCGCGGAGGCGCTGATGCTGGACTCGGGAACCAGCGCCACTCACTCCACTGCGAGCAGAGGGTGTTTCAGCAGTTGCCCCAATGAAAACAAGATCAGGCGTTTTAGTGCAGTGTTAACAGCTATGTTAAAATCCTCACACTTTCCAACAAAAGAAAGGCCCTCAGAGAAACCCAAACAAACACTCACACAAGCAACACTGGAAGTTGGCTTGAGTTACAAACACAGGAAATTAAATACAAAACCATGTTACAATAGCATTGAGGATCTGACTTGAAACAAGCCAGACAAGAGCATGCCCTGTTCAGATTCCCGTATTTTTCCCTACCCCCTCTCCCAGGGGGATTGTCTATAAATACACACATGTATGTAAGTAGCGTATGTTTGTATACACACATGCATGCATGCACGATTTCTATCACATTAAATAAACCAGCAGAATTAAAAGAATACAGTAGCCTTTCTCTGAACTGAGCTTACCCAGTACACGTGTACGTGAAGGTGCTTTACCCAGGACTGCAAATATCGTATGTCATGGAGGAGAAAGTTTGTTTAGGGTTTTATTTTTCTTTCCTAAACTGAGATCCTTGCAAAAATCCTGTCTACAGCACAATTTCACAACAAACGAAGGTGCAACTGAGAGCAGTGCAAAGGTGAGAGCAAGGACAAGAAGGGAGGAGTTCCCTAAATAGGTTTCATTTCTGAAGAAAACACAATATTTAATCTGCAGCTTCAATTGCATTAGCAGAAGACACCTTTACTCCAACAAAAGTGCACACTGAGGGTTAAGCCAGTACAGCAGCACTGCCTGGAAGAAAAATACTCTCCTGATGGACAAAGCTTTACTGGGCTTTACAGCTGGTCTCCTTGTGTGCCCTTTCATATCACAGCCAGCATGCTGCCACCAGGTGATATTACGTGCCCTCTGCAGAAGCCTCTTCCCACCTCCAGCAGCAGCCACACGCTGCTGGAGGTCAGTGGAAAGGGGAGGGTGGCCCCAGGTTAACATGTCTTGACTTGTCCCTTTCTTTAAGCAAAGCCCTTTCCCTTAGCTGCAAATCCCTATCTCGTGGCCTCAGTCCTAGGGTATGCGCTTGTTTTTCTCCCTTTATCTTCAAAACACTCACAAATGTATTTGAAATGAGAACTCTATTATGTTTTCCTTTCTTTTATTACACTTTGCTACAGTTTGTCAATACTGGCTACCGGTGTTATTTGAGGCCACACTTAAAAAAAAAAAAGAAAAAAAGGTCCTTCCCGAGCTCTGAACATTTATGTGAAGTTCTGCATAAGGTCACATGTCTCCTCCAGCAGAAGGTCTTGCAAAGTTAAACAAAGTCCCCTCGCTTGCTCTGTCTGAGTAAATACAGACCATATTGGAGTAAATAAACAGCCAGGCAGTGTCTCAGACAATGGGCCTTGGCGATGAATTAATAAACTCTGCCTCTTGCATTAGCAGAGTGTGACTGGAACTGGCAGGAGGCCCTGGCGGGTCTCCAGAAACGATTATTACTAGACAGAGCCAAAGGAGACTTGGCACGGCGCGGAGCCCACAGCTGGAGATTAGGTAACAGAGTCAAAGCGCTCGCGGAGCTGCCAGGGCGTTGGTTACCCTGCCTGAGGAGAGGGTCAGGACTCTGTTTTTGTAGCTCGTATTCACGCAGGGTGCCTATCTCCAAAACTCACGCTGCTCCAGTTTGTAAGCCAGAGATTTATTCTGTGGGATCAAACTGCCATCGCAGACCAAGGTAGTCGCCCAGAATGCCTGTCTGGTGAAACTACAGAGGATGAGCCTGCACCACCCCTGTCCTCTCCACCACCCAGAGACGCTGGTGTCCTTGGGTGAAACTTGGGTGGTACTGCAAAGCGGACAGCCAGGCCACGCAGCTGGGCAGTGCTATTTTGGGTGAGGGAATGAGATTGTTCTGTAAAAAAAAGCCTTATCTGGGCTTGTCTTGTGAGCTGGGTGTTGAATCCAGAGTCAGGAGGTCTGCTGAGGAAGGAAAGCCCTCCTAATGGCTTCGCTAGGGGTGGGCTGGCACCTGCGGGGAGCCACTGCTAAGCCAGCCTCTTCCTGAGCTGGACAGTTGTCACCCAGAAGCACTAACGAAGGAGGTGTAAATAGGAAGGGACTGTGGACACCTGGTAAAAGTCACCCCCCCCAGTTCCCACACCCAAAGAAATGGTGTTGGCGTTGCTTTGTGGACTGTGGTGCAGCAGCCCCCGAGCTCTCTCCCAAAGCAGAACCTCCCAAAGCTGGAGCCTGGAAGCCCAGCAGCCACACTGCATGAGCGCTGCAGCAACTTCAAGTAGCAGGTTTATCAGCTGGGCTACCTCCAGTGTGGATACACTGCTGACACAGCTGTCCTGCTTCCAAGAGCTGAGCTATTTTCTTCACCCGGTGTTGTACTGGTTTATTTAAACCTATTTCTTGGATCTCTGGCATGGGTCTGCTCATTGCTATGCACAGACATGCCTGTGTTTGCAACTCACATCTCCACAGTAAGCTATAAACATGTTAGCAACGTCAGGTGGGCTTGGCACTTGTGTGCTAGAGTATAGGTGGAGGGGGAAGTGATGCCTACTCCTGCTGTGAAGCATTTTGAGAAGTATGAATGAAAAACTCAGGCTTTTTCAGTGTCTGCTGAAGAAGGGAGGCTGTTTGCTAAACCACTCTCTTCTCACTCACACACGGTGAGAAGGCTGTGGTCTGATCTCCATCCCTGAGGGCTCCCACACCGTTTTGATGGCCCTAACTGCAGGAAGATCTCTGTTTGGAGGCCACGTCTTTTACATCTCAATGAGTGCAACCCTGGAAATGAAAAAGAGGAAGAAATCAGTCTTTCTTAGTGACATTACCATGAATGGAACTACCTGGATTGCCTCAAAAAAGTACTTTACCAAATATACGGTGGTCAGTAAAGTTACCAAATGAAGGGAATGAAGTCTTTTATTTCACATATATGCTATAATAAATGGCATTTCTTATCCTTATTTACTGCTGAATCCCCAACCTGTCCTGGACTGAATGCTGCCAAAGAAAAACAATAATAGTTTCCAGCTCTGAATACTGCCTTTTGTCATCAGGTTTGAAAGCCCTTCACAAAGGAGAGGAATCTCATTTTCTGTGTTTTTCCACAGGGAGAAAGGGGGTCACGCAGGCATAGCCCGAGCCCGGCTCTGCTCAGCGCCAGCGCGCTGCCGCGCAGCCTCCTCCGGGCACGGACACGGCTGTGCCCTCGCCAGCCAGCCCAGCTCCGCAGAGGCCGACATGCTGAATGAAACCTGTGTGGGCTTGTCCTATAAACATTCCTTATCTATGCATGAGACTGCAAATGCTCCCCGTGAGTAGCTGATGGTTGGGTCAAACCGAGGAGTTCTTCCAGCTAATGCTGATGGGGGGCTAAGGTAAAACTGACTCCACAGGCCTTTGCTCACTCCCCAAGCTCCTTCTTCCTCAGCAAGCAACTGGGTTTTTTCCTTTCATAACAAAATTTGAAGCGAAGTATTGCTTTCCATTAGCCAAGACCCAGATTTTGTTCTTCTCCTTAAATCACCTTCAGCTTGATGAGCGTGGGCACTCCTTGCTGGTGCCTCTAAACATTGCCTGGAGAGAAAACCTCTGCGGAAAGTGAAATTCAGAAGAGCTAATAAAACATTTTCTGAAGGGTTTGAATCTCTCATTCCAAAGAAAACAAAGAGGTCGGCTGACCTTTCAACCTGACCCTTTTCTTTTTTTTCTAAGGCATTAAGAAAAACATTCTGCAAACAATGAGTGCTCGTGGTAATTGTCCCTCCCCTGTGCCCCACTTCTTGCCAAAAGCAACATTTCAATGGCTATGGGGGGTGGAGGTTGAAAGCAAATGAGTGAGCAAGCAAATGCTGGCTTTCACACATCAGTGGCTGGCTACACCCTGACCACATTCAAGGAGGTTCAAGGTGAGGGAGTCAAGCTCTCAGGCTGTTCCTCACCGAGTTCTACAATTGCAGGTACCTGAAATATTGCGGTTCAAGTATGGAAATCTCTGTCGGAAGCATTCAGAAAGCCCAGTCAAAGGGTAAGAAAAAGGGTCACACAGCAGTGAAGTGCAGTATAATTTAGATCAACAGCTCTTCAATGGACTGTTGAATTCCACCTTCATGTCATATGCCACATCCACTCATCCCTCAGCCTGTTGCGGTCCTTCTCCTAGTGTCAGGTAGAGGCCTGGTGTGAAAACAATTTCATGTCAGAACAAAAAAGTGCTGTTTCTATATGAGAAAAACCTTCTTGTACCGTTCATTTCCATTGTTTTCCAGCACTAGGACCTGCAGTGGATCCTGCTGTGACATGTTTCCAGCTGCAAAAGGAATCAAAAGATTTAGGGTTGAGTTCCCTCCTGATTCTGGAACACGTTCCACTGTGCAATCTTTTGTAATATCTCTCTGCAATAAAAGCACTAATGCTCTCCAAGAGGCCTCCCCCTTTCACTTTCCTCATAAGAGGTGATGACAAGCTCCCAGCCCAATTGTCTACACACATCCTTAACTGCAGGGAGCCAGAGATTCAGCTACCTTTCCTGGTTCTGACACTAACCTGTACGCTGGTCCTGCGCAAATCGCTTAAGCTTTATCTGACCCAGACAAAATTTCATAGAAATCCCTCCCTTCTTGCTAATACTGGAGCAGCAGCGTTAGCACTGCTGGGAGCTGGTGGTAGACGGGGGGGCTTTCAGCTGTCTTTCGGACTCTGCTGCCAGAAAAGGAGACCTGCCTTCACCAGGGCTCATCTTGCTAACTCTGGGCAGCTAAATCAGTTTTGTAAAAGCACCCTGGTACTGTTGAGGTCCTGCCTTTGAACATGCTTCTCCGGCTGTAAAATGTGGATAGAAACACTGAGCCAGCTCTGTAAAGGTCTGCTGAGACTTAAGCTATGCTGGCATCCTTCTCCTCAGTGTCGGTGGAGCTGGCAGACACACGGAGAGCACAGGATGGTTTCTACTTTTCTTTGAATCATACTGTAAAAACCCCACAGCCCTGAGAACAGACCTCGTAATTCCCATCAAGCACACAAGTGGGTTTAGGTGCTCGTGTGGGAGGGAAAGAAGAGGTTCAGGGCGGGGGGGTTAAGTAAACAGTGCATCCAGAATCTTTTTGTTACCCTCCAGATTTACTTCTCTTCAGTAGGAGTTTGTACAACAAAGTACAATTTTGTGGCTCTTCTTCAAGACCATTAACTCAATATAAAAATATCAGCACTGTTTTTATTATCTGAAAAAAAGAGCTCAGAGCTGAGTTTTTGCGAGCAATGCTCGGTTCATTAAACAATGACTCAGAGTAGGTTTTGTGGTGGAGGATTCAGCTTCTCCTTAGCGGTAGGATCAAGATGTCCTGTTTTCATGATAATCTACCTTTCATCTCTCTCATGTTCCAAAATTCGTTTTTACCTTGATCCCACACAAACCTCTTAGTTTCTTGCTTTTGTTATTGTAAATTATTTACTTTAGAAATGCTGAATCATGACACTGAGGTTAGAGAAAATTGCACTTGTATTTAAAGTAAGAATTGTTCCCACATCTTCTGAAGATTCCTGGACTATTATTTTTGCGTGTCCTTACATTTTATGGTTTAAAAAAGTTCAAGTGGCACTTGGTTTGGCCCTCCTCAGAGAGGTCCGAACCTGGACCTTTTACCTCGGAGATATTTAACTCTAGCAAACGATGCCAGCTAGCGCTACGTGGGAGGAACTGTGCCTAGACAACGGAGAGCTGCGTGGGCAGTCACGGTGCTGCCTTCCCTCAGGCTGCCCCAGAGTGCGTCCTCCTGCGCTGCTGCCCTCCTTGAAGTCAGGGTGGCAGAGCCCTGCTGGGTCCCAGGCTGCAGCTGCACATTGTCCGTGAACGGCATGGTGTGCACCAGAACAGAAGCAGGCTGCAATTCAGAGAAGCAGTCCAGAGTTTGTGTGAACACCTGAAGCTTATTTTAACACCTTGGACTTGCTAAAAATGGGGTAGAAATCTTCTGAAAAAAAGATATTTGTCATTCCCAGTTCTTACTTGACCAGAAACACAAGGAAAAGGAGCCAGTGCCCCAGCCCCAGGCATGCACCGCAGCCCGCCAAGCAGCCTGGAAACACAAGGACATCACGGCCTGGGCCCACAGCCTGGTTATTACCCAGCTGCAACCCCAGCCCACCAGTGCCAAGGGCCACCTCTCACCCACGCTCCTCACCGTAAGCTATGTGTCGGTGGCTGAATCACAACTGCTGTAGGCGAAGCCACGCACTGCTTACCCATCAGCTAGCAACAGGCAGCTACCAAGGCTCCCTCCATACGCAGTCACGAATTAAACAACTTGTTTGTGTGTCAGATGGCTAAAGTAAATGCGAAAGCTGAGATAGGGTGACCTGCAAGGTGGTGTGTGCAGTACAGCAGCGAGTGGCTACTGGCAGTAGCTCCGGCTCTGAGCCTGGTATCCCTTTTTTTTCCATTTTTTATAGGTTTTTATGAATACGAAGATGAGATGCAGCAGGGCAGGTATAAGACAGTGTGCATCTGAAAAAGCCACAATTTACACTTTGCTGTGTTATATCCGCTTACAGGGGCCTGTTTTACTACCCAGCACACTGCCTGTGGGATTACTGCAACACCAGCGCTACTTCAAGAGCAAACTGGATTGGGACAGAGCCAGTGGGTCGGTGCCGGCAGATGAATCGCTGCTGGCAGATGAATCGCTGCTCTGACCAGCGGCTAGCCTTGGGCCATCACGCACAGCTCCTGCACCCTCTTCTCTGAGACAGTCAGTAGCCCACCATGTCTAAGAGTGGCTGCTTGCCTGCTGAATCTCTGCTCCACCGAGCAATGCCCGACATGCAGAGAGGCAGATAGGGGCCACCTTGTTAGTCATTTAATGAGTAAACAAACCATTTCTTCAGTGTTATCCAGGATCACTCAGCCTGAGCTGGGATGCCAGCCTAGCAGAAAAGGGGCTCTTGGTCTGCCCCCCCCCTGCCCCCAGCAGCTGGCGAGTCCCCTGTCCCTTGAAGAAGAATGGGGCTGCCACTGTCTACAAAGCTCGTGGGACAACCTGTGCCAGTGACTTTTTCCAGAGGCAGGCTCAACCTGCATCTGTTAATGCATGTTTTCTGTGTGTTAGACCCCAAATTCTTTTGTATTAATTACTGCTGACAGTTGAATTTTCCATTTTAATGGCTCTCATCTTCTGGAGATGTCAGCAGTGCTCTGTAGCTGTGGATTATTTAAACCTCAGCACAACTTTCAGGCAGGTTTTATACCCCCCATTTACAGAAGGGCTGGGTGAGGCCAGGCAGCCGTCGGAGGGTATGTGCCAGGCTGCAACATGGCCAGGGATAAAGCCTCATTTTCCTCTCTGTTTCTGCAATGAGATGTTGACTGTTTAATCCAGGCAACTGTCAAGGGATGGGGTTTCCCAGCAGGCTGGTGTGACGGTCTGTGTGCATGTGAGAGCCCAAATGAATGCTGAAGTGCTGCTGGCTTCTCCAGCAGCAGAGGAAAGTAACTATTTTATCTGTAAGTTGCCCTGCATTTTACAGCCCTTCCCATCCCACGATGACCTCACTCCTTCATGGATGGACTCTCAGGTAGCATTAGTCCGCTTACAGCCACAGCTACAGAGCAGCCACTAATTTAAATCAGGCTGAAAGGAGAGGTGTTGGAGTGCAGAGCTGTGAGGAGCTGTAGGACAGCAGTAATGCAGACCAGTCTTCTTTTCTCCCAGGCTTTATCAGGACACCATGCAGCATTCGATGCATGCTCCAGCTCCATATGTGAGCCTTTGCTACCCTGCCAAGGAGTTGCACGCGCGTGCTGTCCCTGCCAGCTCGGAGGCAGGGCCGCAGGCAGGCACTCCTTCACCCCACTGCCTGCACTCCAGAGCTGCAGCAAGGGGAGAAGCGCATGCTGGAGGACTTTGAAGCAATGCGGGACTGGAGGAGAGAGCGCAGGACCCACAGTGCAGGAACCTGTGGGTCGCGTGTTCGCTCTAGAAACCTGCCAGAAACCGGACCAATGCAGGAGTGCAATTAGCAAACCATATTCCCGGCTGTTTCCAGGGAGCGTTCGTTCCCCCTTCCCAGCTGTGCTGGGGTGGAGGTGAATTTCCAGTGCAGCGGGAGCACTAACAAGTTAATGTTTAACATTATTATTACCTCATCTTCCAGAGGCTCCTTCTAAACATAACAATTGACGACAGGCTCCTGATAGTTTGGAGGAGACCGACCTCAGCCCTAAGACTATGATGAATATGATTTCCCTTCCCCCTCTGTTTTGATTTTCTGCTCTGTTACTCCAGAGCATTGGCTGGCCATGACCCCTGGCTGCTTTTTCTGTAATTACCAGCTCCTGCCAGATTTACTGTGGAAGTTAATGTCTGTTCCAGCCAAGTCAGCCCCACTGTTATATTGTACGAGACAGTAACCCCTTCAGTACAGGCAGAGCTTTAGCGAAACAAAACAAAGAGTCACGGAAGGGGCTTCTCGAGGCCCCGGGGAAAGCCTCACGTGCTTGACGAGGGTGCCACATTAACACTAGCGCTTTCATTATGCAGAGGCAGGCCACAAAATCTTCTTCAGGGTCTTTCAAATCCTGCAGAGCACAGGAGGTGCTCGATGAGGAAAAAGCAAGAAAGCAACTTTTACCAGAGCTCTGACGAACTCTCAGGCTTTCCTCTCAGTCCACTTTGCTCCTGTGGGCCTTTTCTTCAGAGCCTGTGCATGGTCTGGTGGGACTTTAATAAATTGGCATTCTGGACAGTTACCCTTAAAATTGGAAGCATTTTTTTTTCAGATGTTGTTTTTACAAGCAATTTTTTACATGCTGAAATGAAACTTGCTAAAAAGGGCAAGATTTGGACTCAGCTGGCTATCTAGTAGAAGCACATGTCTCAGCTTCAGTCCAGCCATCAGAAACACCTCGTCTTGCAGGCACACATTCTGCCCAGCTGATCGGAGCAGCTCCTGGGCTGCACTCATTACAACAGTGTGCAAATACAAGAGTATTTTAAAGGTCTGTAGAAGATGAAGCATAATTGAAACATAGTCAAGGGCTAAATGCAGTTAAAATAAAGGCCAGATTCTGATGAAAATTACATTCAGCTATGTCTGGAATAATTCCATCTAGGCCATTGGAGGTGTGGGGTGCAAGTCCTGTGCCATGGGCTCTTGGGGAAATGAGTTGAGTAGCCTTAGTATGGTGTGCACCACATGAGCAGAAGTGGCCACAACAGCAGTGAGCAACGTCGGAAACCTCTGCTCTAGACACAGCTGGGAGATAAGCGCGAGGAATCAGAGATCATGCAAGTACCAACCTGGTAATGTGACCCATTACTACGGATGGGAAGTCACCAAGAATAGACCAAGTAGGCTTGAGTAACACATTTGCAGCAAATCCTCCTCTAGGGCTCTCATATTTCTGTTCAAGATTCTGCAGACAGATGCACAGTAAGTGTGTGGTGTAAGTCAGTCTGGTGCTTCCAGGAAGTATCAGATGTGTGCATGTGCCCTGTACAGTTATTCTTTGCATTTCAGATAGATTGATATTGAGATACATTGGGCAGCACACACGCAGTAGGTTTGTGCATCAGACGTACTTCATGTGGCTCTTTTAGCACAGTGCATATGCACAACAGCGTGGGTTGGGGTGCTGCCTCTCCCAGATACCCTGGGGTGGTTCCTGGGCACCTGCTTGAGACTCTGAGATGTGCTGCAGTGTAGCAAGGGGCTTTTGAGCTGATGGGCCAACCAGATATTTGGAAAACCTTGAGAAATCTATAAAGTTTAAAAAAAAAAAAAATCCCCAAAGATCCAACTGGAGATATTTATGTGTGGAAAAAGAGGACATATCTGAAAATGTAGATGTATGGGCAGCCCTTGCCTTCACCACAACTTTAATCTGTGGTTCATGGCAGATAGCCCACTCTTGAGGAAAAAACAGCACTCTCTTCTTCACCAAGGCCATCAGAGCCAACTTTAGGGTTTGTGGGGCTGCGAGCAGGACCAGGCGCCAGAGCCGCTTGGAAGGAGAAGCTCTGTGCTTATTCCCACTGTGGAAGCTGGGACTGGAGACATACCAGGACAGCGGGGCTGGAAGTAGCAGTTTGACATCTGGGGACTCACACAACCCGGCTTTTGGGTAAAAGACTTTTGGACCTGCCAGTGACTACTGACACACCTCAGGTGTGAAAAAACGCCGCTATTTTGCATGCAACTTTGCTAAGAGCTCACCCATACCGATGTCCTGGTGAGTGGGTTGGTGTGGGTCCCCGGCTCTCCTGGGCTGCATGCCTTTCTGTACTGACGGGGAATGGGAGGGGAACGTCGCTGCCCAGGTAGCCTCGATAGTGGATTGCAAAACACAAACAAGAGTAAAAACAGGTTATCCCCATCAGAAAGAAGGGGAGATTAAGAGCGTCTGAAGTCATCTGTGGTACTCTGGGCACCAATTCTGGACCAAAACTGAGAGGAAGCTCACCCACCAGCCCCTCTAAAACCTGGCCTGGGTGAGGACAGAGAAGGGGACCCTTGCACGGGCCTCTCAGTGATGAGGCAGACCTCTCAAATCTTTTCTAGCGTGTGAGACAACCCAGTGGCCTGTCACGCGACGGGGGGACGTGTCTGGCAGGCTGGCCCTGCGAGAGGCAGGGGCTGTGGCAGGAGGCCACGGGGGCCTGGCCGCCCGCCAGCCCGCGAGGTTCGCCTCCTCCAGCAACCTGCCAATCTGCCGCCCCTGGACGTGCCGTCGGGGAGCGGGAGAGCAGCCGGGCCGCGCGCTGCGCTCGGGCGTGAGGTATTTATTATCCCAGCAGCAGGGAGGCGTGAGGTGGGAGCCGGCTCTGCAAGGAGCACAGGGGCTGGCTCTGCCCTTGGCGCAGGGGACGCCTGAGCTGGGAGCAGGAGGGTGCCATGGGAGCCGTGGTGCTGCGGATGGAGATCTCCGTCTTCTCGAGGTGTACCAGGGTGCCACAGGTGCCTGTTGTTGAAAGTCAGCTAAACTAATCCCTGCCGGTACGGGCTGGGAGCCTTGCCCTCTCCCTGCACTGTGGAGGACAACATCTCGTTCCCAGGAGATCCCCCCCACAGATCCTGCTGGCCAGCGAGGTCTGCAGCACTGCCTGCAATACGCTGCACGCACGGAGGGTGCCCGACACACTCAGGAACACTCACCTGCCCTTGGGGTGCCACCACAGGTTTTTGGGAGCACCCCAGGCTGCCGCTGCAGGAGGCTGTGGTGGGCACGAAGAGGTGCTGAGGAGTGTCCCAGGGTGAATCACGAACAGGGTCCTGCTCTCCATCGCCTTCCCGTGCACGTCAAAGCCCTGCATAAATGCTATTGCATACGCTGAGTTGTCTTAAGGTGTGCGTGTGAAGCACCCCACAGGGTATCGGGGACATTGCCATTGCGGGGCAGACTGCTGGTCTGGTCTGCTTAGCCGGGTGCCTGCCTCTGGCCATGGCTCGTCCCCACACCGCGGAGAGGAAGGAAGATCTCATTCCTGCATGTGGGCAGCGACGCAGCGCCGGACTCGGCGGGCAGGGAGCTCCCCAGCGCACACCCCGGGGTGCCGTCCCACCCCGCGGGGCTGCAGGGCTGTTGTATCCATCCCTTCATCCCCTCTCCCTTCGGTATGGGGTACGTTCCTGGACGTGTGGTAAGCTGCCAGGTATTTTCATGTTACAAATCACACAGGATAGATAAATGTGTTACAGGCCGTTTGCAACATCTTCACCTTATTGAAGCAGAGGTTAAAAGTTTCCAGCAGTTGCAGCCTGGAATCATCTCGGGTACTCAAGTAATTTCAAACCTTGAAATTCACAATACTGAGAGTTGGATTGGTGAAAAATGAGAATTAGACTTTCTTGATTTTTATATTGCTCCCTGTCTGTTTTTGAAAAGGTATTTGCCTATATTGAAAGGCAAAATATATTGTCAGCATCCTTTTAAGTGTCTTCAGGTGCAAGTCGACGTGATGGGAAGCCCTTGAATGAGGGCAGGAGTGGGAGATAGCCCCGTCGCCCCCATTTATGATGCAGCTTGGGATTTGCTGCTGAATTTGTTGAGTTTGACTGCAGTTTTCTTCTGATTTTGGGGTGAGTACGTGTTGTGTTTTAGTAACTATTTTAATAGTTACAGCCTGGGAGAAGAGTGTTTTGTGTCTGTAAATCCAATGATAAGAATGTGGAATTTGTCAGTTTGAAAACTGAAGGCCTACACCTGTGTTGGCGTGTTGGTCACCAACTACCTATATGCAGACTCTTTATTATTGGCAATTACACCTACTGGAAAGCCTGTGTAGTGAAACCCGCCCTATCGTAAACACGCTCAGCTATCTGGTCATGAAGCTGTGGGTTTTCCTCTTGCAGGGATGGAGGCTGACACCAAACCCAGCAACAGAACAAAAGCTTGGTCAGAGGGAAGGGGGTTTGCGGCGTATGCAGTGAGTTTTGATTCATTCCCAAGCTCAGATGTTGCTTTGGGAAATGTATTCTCTTCAGGTCTCTCGCTGTGACTCTATAAACAGAGGCAGCGACTTGCATTTGGAGGCACTAAAAGTGATTTAAATGATTCAGCCTGGGATTTTTGCCAAGCAGCACCTCCTTCTGTTTGCTGCGGGGGCTTTTCTGCCCTCCCCCTTGCCGGTGGGTTGGTTGTTGTTTTTTGTTGGTTTTTTTTTTTCTCCTTCCATGCAAAATTTTTTGAGACTATCCTTTGAGACAGTCTCTTTCTCCTAAAAGAAGAAGAAGAAAAAAAAAAAGTTTGCTTCTCCAGATGGACAGCTGCTCCCTGCTCCTTTTGATGTTGCTTTTATCTGCCAGGCCAGTGCTCTCTCACCCTCTCCCCTCCCCCGGAGGCAGTTTCCATGGGGGTCTCAGGGGAGCTTTGTCTCTCACATGTGTTTAAAGAGAAATGTGGAGCTGACACAAAGGCTCCACGGCTCGACCTTTCGCCCTCCGGAGTTATGAGGGCCATAAAGCTCGAGTCCCTGGTAACAGCGCCGATGACCAGGGCAGTTCTGGACACAGACAGAGCTTTTTTGGCAGAAAATTGTTTAACTAAAAATAGTTCTAGGGAGGAAAATAAAAGGTTGTGCAAACTAAGCAATGTCTTTTATTGCCTTATTTGGTGTTATTGGTAGTAGTATGAATTTCTCCAGTAGGGCCAGAGGCAGTTTCATTGCATTTAATATCAGATTTTAAATGCATGGGGCACAGATAAAAAGTGACACCCGCTGAGGTCCAGGGGAGCAAGCCTGTGACAGCCGATCTGCAGATACAAAGGATGAAGGCTGCTCTGCTGCAGCACCTGACCTCCAGGCAGAGCTCGCTGTGGTCCAGGATGAGGCGCAACCTTCAGGCACTGAGACTTTCCCTACCAGGCAACAGGAGAGCTGCTTCTCCTTGTTAGAGAGGAGGAACCTCAGAGGCCAGCAATGGCCTGAGGAGCCACCAAGCCAGGCAACAAGCAACCTTTAGCCTCAAGTCTTGCAAAAATATCCAAGCACCTTAGTGCCAGAGCAGTGGAAGGGATTGCTGGTCCCTTACCACTCGCAGCTGTGAGGCTCTCCTTGAGCTAGGTGTCCAAGCTGGGTGTCTCCCACCATGATTTGAGTCAGTAGTAGTGCAATCTTTCTTTTTTTTAATTCCTATTCAGCCTGGCCAGTAACAGATGTTGAATCCAGGTGCTCCACAGTTGAAGCAAAAGGTTCGCTAGCATTTCCTTTCCTGCTGACGCTCTTGCCTTCTGCCTAAAATGGGCCAGATATAGAATAAAAGAGGAGAAACCCCCCTGATTTTCTTGCCTCCTGCAGAGCACATTTATTTGCAGGACAGCTGCAAGAATGTTGAGTGCTTGTGCATAAGTTATAACAAGTGGAAAAGCTTCCACAGACGAGTGACTTGCCCGGGACATTTATTAGCCTAATGACGAAGCTGCTCTCCTCAGAGGTGCCAGGTACCAGAACAGAAATTCAGAGGTGGATCCTTCATTTCCTTAAGGGAAGCTCTAATGTTTGAATGCTGGGTGTGATAAAGGGCACGTTCCCCAGTTTTCTTTCCTTCAGCTTAAACTTGCTGCAGTGTGGCCTGGCCATTCAGACAACATAGGTGGTGATGGGGGGGGAGCTGCTGCTGAGCAGGGGCTTGACTGTGTGCATGAAGACTCTGAGCAGGAGTTTCAAAATCTTTATAGCATGTAAATATAGTGAGAAAATGCCTCATTCTCTTTGGGAGCAGGTTGTTTGGGAGCAGGGGCCACCTGTTACACATACATGCGTGGGTATATCAGCTCGATGGGGTACTTATCAAGGCTTAGGGCTATGGCAGTAATAAGACATTTCCCAGGAATCTTTCTGTAAACGTTTGTTCTTCTAAACCAGATAAAGTGAGGGTCACTTGCTGTGCAACAGAGGGATAGGTTTTTCCTATACACAAAAAACTTCAGGAGACTTTTACTTTAGGTTAAATAAAACAAAGCCAAGAAGCAGGGGGAGGGGGGAAACCAAGTCTCTGAAAGAAAGAAAAACCTCAGTGATTTATGCTAAGACATTTTGTGTTTTTAACCTAAATACAGCTACTGTTAGAGCAGACAGGGAGAATTTTTACACCATAATGTACACACAGAAAACACAGCCAGCATCTCTTTCCACCTACATGATCTCTCACCCCAGTGGTCCTTTTGCTTGAAACGAGCAGCGTTGTGTGCGCATGAACTAAAACTCCCTGTGCAACCATGCACCAACAACCGCATGCAGTAATTCTTTGTGTAGCTGTTTGTCTGCCTGTCTTGCATGATAAGGTGTGCATATGCACTCTCGTTTTCTTCCTATAAATCTCCTTTTCTTTTCAGAAAGTTGTAAACCTAAAGATAACAGCACACACTCTCTTAAAAGTGCGGTTGACACTGAAATCCTTGGCTTAAAAGTGTTGCCTGGAGGAGAAAAATCTCCATCAGCCCAAAGGCAGCAGATTTGGCTCGTGCCAATTACCACTCTCCCACCACACCAGGGGAACATGCTGGGGAAGGAGCAGTGCAAAAAAGGAGTGCAAAGGGCAAGCAGATTTGGCTCTGGTGCTCCTTCTGTGGTATATGACCCCTTAAGGGGATCACATGATGGGAACAGAGTAAAACAACCACCTAGCTCCTCTAAATCACACCACCTTGTAGAATCAGCGAACACAATCTCTTCCCTCCCATATATCACCCTCACACCAGACAGATCTCGAATGCAGCGGAGAATTGAGCACTTCTGCTCCAGAGCATGCGTCTGCAGTTAATAACAGATGATCCTAATCACCGCTCCTGGAGCCCAGGGCTAGCTGATAACTCTTTCTTCTGACTACTGGCCCCCATAATCTTCTCATTCCTGAGCAGGAGCAGCCATTGTGAACGATAGGTTTTAGCAACTGGGACAAAAATAGTCCTCCTTTTGCTCAAGGAATTCAGATAGCAAACTAAGGGAGCAGCAGAATGGCTGAGCAGCCAAACTACAGGGCTGGGAAAGATCTGCATCATGTATCTGGCTCTGCCACAGGCTTGCTCTCAGTGACCTTAGAAAATTAGTTAAGGTCTCACAGTCTAGTTTTCTTCTTCTGGACAAATCAAGGTAATAATAGACAGCATCTCCAGAATGGCATTGTGAGGATACATTATTAACTGGCTTTTATAATATGCTTTGAATTTTCCAGAGTGAGGTGGGATATAATACTAACAGCTGAGAAACATGCCTTACTGAAAGTACCTCTTTACTAAGAGTGGTTTCACTGCTTCTGCAGCAGCCCTTGAGGCTGCATTACCACTGAAGGGTAGCCTCACCAACTCTCCATTTACACTTTAAAACCTCTACACAGGCAGCAGCAGAGTCACAGATGCAGCTGCAAGAAGAAACCACACACCACAGTTGTGCAGGTGCATGTGGGCCCCAGTGGGAAAGAATATTAACTATTTCCTGGTAATAGGGACACAGGGGTCCTTCACACAGATAAAATAATCTCAGCACAGTTCCCGGACACAGCCTGTGTGGGAAGCTACTATCCAGATGAATACTCAACTGTGCTTAACAGATCCTAGCTTAAATGACTACAGACTAAATATTCTGGATTCTCTTTCAAATTCAGCTCAGTTTGTGCACTGTGTGCCCCATATATTCATTGTGGCAGGGAAAGCTTTCGTCCGGCTATTTGTGTTAATACAGTGTTAATTTAAACCTTTGTGTCTGGAAGGCATAGCTGGTATTTACCACAGTATTTCAAGATTGGATGCGTTTTTTTAAACAAGCTAATTGTGTTATTTGCATCTCTCCTTGACAAAAAGCTGTAGCAGAATCATCCTTTGTGCCCGTAAGGTACCTGGGAATTAGAAGAATAATTCATAACTGATACTTTTATAGAAGCGTTTTACCTTTTTGAAAGAAAACTCTGTTTTGATTCTCTCTAATATATTCTTTAATTACCATTATTGTCTGAAATGGAAACTGCATGATTATTTGCAAAAGTAACAAGGCATGCTTCCCTTCTCTGAAAAGACTGAAGTGAGAATCAGGCCTCCAGTATAAATGTATACATAAAGTACATTTTAAAATAATTTTCTATGAAATTGCTTCCAGTTATCTGGTTTGCTAGAATATTAAGATGCAAATCTAGGCAAAGTAGATTTTTTTTTAGACACTGAAAATCTGTGAACCTGGTAGGATTGGCTGAGCTGAAGCTGCTGCAGGAGATAATGATGTTCTGCTGAAACACAGCAACACTTCAATAAACCCTGATGATGATAATGCATTGAAATAACAACACGTGGCATTGCTATCCACCCACGCCTCATCATGCATCACACCAAAAATGTCACGATGTGCTGATGGTTAAGTTTCTCTTCTAAAATCGCAAAGCTGGCAGTTTTAGCTGCAACGCTCACAACAAACTGTTCTTTTTCATTTCATGTCTTTGGCTGGTTTCAACTGTACCCAGGATCTTTCTTACTTGAGATGGTGATGGTGGATGCTCCTTAAGCATTTAAAAATGAGATTCAGAAAATACTTAGCCATCCAAGTTTCCACTTTTACAGAGCCCCACCTGAACAGTAGGAGGCTGTAAAACTAGGCAGAAAGAAGTCTGGCACCGGATTTCCATGCCTTCTTGCTCTCAAGTGGAGCAGAAAGTAGCCTCTGTCTTTCAATTCTACTTGAAATATAACTTCTGCAGGTTTTCCAAATGCCTTTGAGCTTACAGACATTTGAAAGCTTAGATTTGGCACAAGTTTCAACAAAGGTTTAGGGTGGTAGTTAGTTGGAATGATGGCAGAAGTGGAATTTTATCTTCCCTCTATGTCATGATAACAAAATAGTTATGAAAACTTTTTTTATGTTTGGCTTCTTGTCTGTTTGATAAATAAGACAACATATTCACAATCATTTACCTTCAAGAGCTTCCACTTTTCCTACCACTGGTGGAGCTAAAGTAAAGATGAAAAATTTTAGAAAAAATTGCTTGAATGGATCAGGCTAAATCCAAAGAAGGCCTGCCTACCTGTATTTAGGTTGGGGCCTGGATGGAGTTTTGGTGCCTGTACCCTAAATTTTAACTTTGATAACCTCAGCTACTGCTTAACTCTGCAAATACCTACTTTCAATAGGTGCTTCAACTCTTAACATCAAAAAAATCCCATTTAAGCACCCGTAAAGTTTTATATCTACACATGCTTACTAGCACTTCAGTGTTCATAGGTCAGAGAAGTGTGACTTCTATCCCACACCGAAGGTCAATGGAGATCCAGACACAAACCATTTCTTCTCTCAGTTCTTCCCTCCTTTTCCCTGTTGGGCTGGATGATGATGCCTACTGCCTTTTTTTTTTTTTCCCCTCAAAACAACAGTGACGATGATGATGATGATCCTGTGTTTTCACACAAGAGCTTGGCAGTTGCAGCAGTCTTCCCAAGATATACATTAGATGCCACAAAGTAAGTGATGGTCTTAAACATTGTTAGAAGTCAATTAGGACTTGTTGCATCCTAGCCAAGAGGAGTGCTGTCCTGCTCTCATTTCATATTTCCAAGGTACTGGGGAAATAGACATAATTCCCTTCTGAAGGGCTTGGAATTCACATTTCTTACCTCCCTAGAAAGTGTTATAATGATCAGGGGAGCGACTGGGGTGGGACATTTCCCCTCTTGTAGGTCTTCCAGCAGGGAAGGGAAAGAAACTGGTTTCACTGTGCTAGACAGAAGAGTAGTCATGGCTATGATGCCTACTGGCTAGGGCACTCACCTAGCCACAGCCTTGGCTTCCTCGCCCTCCCTCAGGATTGCTTCTGCATTTTGCATTAAACAGCTGTTGCATAAAGTACCTAAACAGCCCTGAGATCAGCACGTGGAGCCCAGGATGTCCTTTACCATCTGAGTGCAAACTAAACAGTTACATACTTTCCTTCTGGTCCAACTCATTTCTAATTCTTTCCTAAAGTTGTCTTTCCAACAAGGCAGCTTGGGAGTACCCCCCCATCTCTTGTGTAGTGGCCTGAGTACTCTAAGCAGCTGTGGCTTTATGGGGGAAAGAGAGGTAGGAAAGGGCAATAGCAGGGCTTTGCTGCATTTCACACTTTTGGCCAGTTGCACCTGCTAAGATACCACACACTCATGAATTACGTGATGTGACAGTGGCTGTGCAACTGCACTACATATTTCCCTCCGCACTCAGATCAGAGCTGTGTCTCCCTGCCTCCTAGGAGGTCTGAACCTCCTCAGGGGCCTGGCTTCTGCTCTGTGGGGCTGAAAATTTGGTATTGCAAAGCCTTTGGACCCAGCAAGTATAGAGTGGGAACGAAGCCTTATTATATTTTGATACCATTCAGTCCTTGTTCTTTTAGGTGATACTGCCAGTAATAACTGGCAGTGATGGGTACTTAGTTATGGCAGTGATATTTTGCTATGGGAGCTCCTATCCGCTGCCCGCTGAACTGAGCCCAACAGGTGTCACATCGCAAAGGCAAGTGAGCAGTTCCTCAGCAGTGAGAGCTTTAGATGGCTCTTGTGCATAGACAGGTTTAAAACCAGGGAAAGGTCTTACAGACCCCACGACTGGTCAACAGAGCCACTGATTCCTGAAGCATGGCCGGATCACAAATATAAAAGTAAATGTGATGCAGTCCGTGGTCTTCTTAGGGAAAGGGCTTCGGGAACTATCCGTACAGATGTGGGCTGCGTCTCCTTCATGTATGTACCGCAGGGGAAATGGAAGAAGAGAAACACCAAGGGTGGGAATTAAGACTGTGTTTTCGTTTCCTCTTTCTTGTTTGTTACTTGGTCCTTCTCTAGTAAAAGAAAAAAAAAAAAGCTGACAACAAAAAACCCAGCTGCACCTGGGTTTTTACATAAATGTTCTCTTGCGCTTCAACTCGTTCACCTCCTGGCAACACTGAACTCCAGAAAATACGGCACACTGTCTCTTTAAGAAAGACTGCTCCCTGCCCAGCTGTTGACTTGCCTGAAGGTGAGACCTCTGCTTAAATTCATGGCTCCAGCTGTCAAAAGCAAAGAAAAGCAGCTTTTCCTTGGCGGCTCTCTGCTTTGGGTAGAATTTGACATCTTCCTCAGTCAGCAGAATTTAATCAGCATCAAGTGCCCACAGCCGCTCAGCCCCACCACCGCTGGGCTGGGGCTGGGCTGGGGGAGCCAGACCTGCGGAGGAGAGGAGGGGGAGAGTCCGCAAGCAGCAGGCACAAACAGACCCAGGCACAATCGCCCATTTCTATAGGAAATCCAAAGCTTGTCACTGTCTAGGGAGAGCCTCATTGTACCCTTTGACTTAAGAATTGCTGTTATCACGCAGTAACCTTACCCGGCTTAGGCTCTGCTGTGTCCTGAGCAGCTGAGAGCAGTAAATGGAGTGAGTTATTGACAGCTGACGATACTGATTTCCAAAAGAAAGCTGGTGAAATGGGCTCAGGGATATGGTTTCCCAGACTGGAGTGAACAAGTAAAGCCAAGGGAGCGACTCCTGAGATTGCCATGCCCTGCTTGCCTTCCTCCTAGGGAAGAGAGTGCCTTCAGTTATTGTCACATAGATGTCAACAAACTAAATGATCCAGCTCATGTAGTGAAATTGTTAAGCCAAGCACCTAACCTGTGAAGCCCAGCATTCGATGCATTCATGAAACCCAAATGGTCAGATCGGACTGGCACATGCAGACGTAGGTGCAGGCAGACTTGCTTATGGACCCACCACAGCAGGACGGCATTTGCTTTTGCCCGGTACTGCCACCTCCTTCCCGCAACCAAGCCCCAAAATCCCGCACTGGGGAGAGATCAGGAGGTGGTCGCAGCCAGGGAGGCCGTGGTGTGGCCCTTCCCATTCCAGGCTTCAGCCCTGTGGTGATGTGTGCTGCGGGGCTGTGCCAGCCACCTCCCTCTGCCATCGCTGGGGAGCCAGCCTGGCTGCCCCGAGACCCTCATTTCGGGGGGCTTGGTCGGTGCAAGACGGCTGCTGTTACAGCAGGAGTGTGCACGGGGTGCTTTCTCAAGGAGACTTTGTATTAGTGCTTACCCATTTTGAATACCCTCTTCACAGTAAATAATATCTGCCTGTGTGTTTTCAACACACAAACTCCAGACGTTCCTATACATGTAGTTCATTTCTAGCACCTGCAGCTGTTACCCATTTCCTGACAATATCATCATGCCCATTGAGGAGAGGAAGGGCATGTTGAGTTGTTGGGGTTTTTTAATGTTTACCTCTTCCACCTGTTTGATATTAGCCTGCATAATGGCACGGGGTTACAGCAAAGGAGGCGGCTGCTGGAAGCAAACAGGAAATGAAGCAATGCCCGAGGTAAGGGAGGCAGCAGGGCTGTGAAGAAAGGGGGGGGGGGGGGTATTGACTGGTGAATATTCACATGCCTCTATGCAGAGAGGTGATTTAGTTCTCCCCAGATCCAACCTAGGTATCAGAGGGTCATTAAAATGCCCCCAGCTAGAAGAGAAGAGGAGTGAGAAAGAAGGAGATGTGTAAGGGGGGAGATGCTGTGGGTGGAGGTGGGAGTGCAGGTAAAGGCTTGCTGCTCAGGGAGTGGGGGAGAGCTCGCAGGTGCATTGCAGCCCAGGAGCTTGACAGTGATCAATGTAGAGCTCAGGCTGTGAACTGTGTACTCTCGCAGCCTGTAGCCATGAATGTGGTGGGTTTTTTTTTCCCCTGTTCCTTTGTATTTGGGGAATGAACTTCATAAAACCTGCATTCATCGTTTCTGCTCAGCCACATGACAAACTTCTACTGAACTGTGTCCTGGAGGGGTGATGCAGCCACAAAAACAAGATCCCTCCTGCTCCAGTCATTAAAAACACCGCATTTCTCATTTCACAGCACTGGGGGAGGGGACCGAGAGCAGCAGAGGAAGCAAATCCCACTGAGGGTACTGTTACAATATGAAAGAGACCATTAATCCAGTGCATTTACCTACAGAACTGATCAACAAATGTCCTACCAAGACATATACTTTTAATCTTTTCCTAGTATTGCTCATCTTTCTCAGCATGTACCTTCAAAAAAGCTGTTGCTGATAAGCAAAATTACAATCTTGCTTCCTTTCTTATACCTCTCTATTTAAAACTTTGCAGGGCTAAAAGGTACAATGCTGGTCTTGTATAGTGTCTGGAGTCTCCTCAAACGATATCCCCCTTATATAGACAGCTAACTGAACCCATCTGTTGGATGCAATTATCTGAATGCTGCACATGTTTTATACATATTATTTTCTATATTACTTGGGGATAATGTATCTAATTATGTTTTTCTGACAGGGATATTATTTGTTAAGGTGGTTTTCTACTGTCAGCCAAGGTCAGTGAGTGGTCAAATATGGTTTGTCAAAATTCTAGTAAAATTTTGTAATTGATTATTGATGTAGATGTGCATGTTTAATTATTTTAATAATTCTTCCCAGCCTCCTGTAACTAGACGAGGTGAAACACACACTCATGGGCAGATCCTTAGCTTTCATTCACTGTAACAGATTCCCTGGCAGGAGGTGAACTCCGTTACAAGCTTTATGTCTGTAGGATTACCTGCTGTACAGCACTCTGCTTGTGGGAGGTGGGCCAACTAATAATGTTGGATTAAAGAATAGATGGAAATGACTGAAACATATTCTTTTGGAGTCAGAAATATTTTGCTAGAAGTTCTAAAATTTTCATTAAATTTTGTGACAGCAACTCGCACTGACTATTTTATAAAGTACTAGGGAAAACACTTTCAGCAAATGTCTGCAGAAAGCTTTTTCTCTACCAACTCCATTTTATCTGTTTTCTAAAAAAAGGCCCTATAGACTCTGACACAGCCAAGTTGCTGTGGCTTGCTAAAATACCAGTGTTAGCTGAACCCTGGTAATTGTACAAACACGTGCTTTTAGCTGGGGCAAACACAAGATAAATGACATTAACTTTTCTCTCGGGTATAAACTAACATGTTTCACCTCACAGCGGGAGACATGATTGCAGGTCAGGCAGCGCAGCTTGGCTGATGGGCAGTAACTCGCTAAGCTGAGGTTAGCCTGAAGATGCGTCTCAGCTTGGTGTGAAGCCCTGGTCCTTCCCAACAAGGACAACAAGGGTCCTTCCCTCGTGCCTGACCTGGTGAGCACAGAGGGAAAGCGTATTATTAGTGTTATTTAATTTGCATTACTGTGATACTTAAGAGCTCCGGTTTGGATTAGGACTCTGTTGTGCTAGGCCTGTATAAACACACATGAAAGCATGACACTGTCTTCAAGAGCTGCCTGCCTTATACAAACACACACGGGAGACGGGTACAGTTTCACACTGAGGTTGGGCTTCGTCTTCCTTAGGGCCTTGTGCTGTGCCAACCATGTTGTCAGCTCTTGCAAATCCTCCGTATTTAACAGCCCGCACCTCAGCCTGCTCTTTGCTGAATTGGTAACTTGGCAAGTTCCTGTGTTTGTGTAGCATGCAGTAGGTTACCCAGAAGGACACTTGAGGCCAAGCTGGGACAGGCTATGTGAGTCTATTTTAAGGGCAGCTACAAAAAGTCCCCACGTATTGCAGCTCTGAGTGGAGAGAGCTTGAACTGGCTGGGGAAAACAAACACCTAGCACTAGGCAACTTGGGGATCTGGAGGAGATGGAGCTGAGCTGGCACCAGCAATGCCACAAGGCTTGTTGGGTCTGCTACATGCTTGATCAGCACAGGACAACCAAGCAGCCTGAAGGACTACAGGGCTCACTGTCCTATGGGAAGCATCTCCCCATCAATGTTGAGACAGGCTGTTAATCAACAATAACAAAATTGTCTTTATATACCTCGGAGGAGGTGACTAAAGCACGAGCAGAGAGAAGGAGTTAGTTAACTCTATGAGAAATGTTTATTGGTTTTCCCCGTAAGCTGTTAATAGGACTTCTGGCTTTAGCAGAAATCCCACCTTGTTCCCTAAAACTTGCTTAATAAAGATGAGTCATAAGCAAATTCCATGTTTTGAAGCAGTGATGCCTTCTTCACCCTGTGTAGGAATGTCGGGGTGACTCCTGAAAAGGAACTGGATAGAAACCTGTTTGGATAATACATCGTGTTCCGTGGCCTGTAGTCATAGTCTCATAGTGGTGTGTATCCAAACAGTGCTTGGGATTTCTCATTTTCTAAAAGCAAATAAAGAGCTCTCTGCAGTGATCGTCTCCTAATTTCCCCTCTTCCTCTCAACATTAAAGATCTGACTACATTACTCCTTCAAATCTCATTTAGAAAAGCTACGTTGCTTTTTATAGATAGCCAGTAAGTTCAGTTGTGTTCAAGACCTTCTCTGCAGAGTGCCCTTCATGGCAGAGCTCACCATACTGGTGAGCGACAGCATCATTTGCTCATATGTTTTATGGATATGCGGTGTGCTGCTGCAACTGCAGCGTCTTGTGGGTTAAACAAGTGATGTGGGCAGATTGAGACAGGCAAGCGTTTACATATCAAAAGATGTAAGAATTCTCAAAACCGGTATAAACATAATAAACAAGTCTCATCAGGTGTTGTTCAAGGCAGTTTGGTTTTGTTCGGAAGTAAGAATGCAATGCAGTCAAGGTGTTGTGGTCTGACTGATAAACCAGTTCTGGTCAAGATGGGGTACAAAGCCTACACGGTTTAGCTAACCTCACAGCAGAAGTGAAGCGTCTCGCCTTTGTTTCAGTGTATTGCACGCTGGCTCACTCATGTGATCAGTCACTCCCTATTAAAAATACACATCTTCTACTCTTGTAGACAAAATGCATAAACATTTGACCCCTGGAAATATGATATACAGCTAAAGACAGCCTTTGAAAAACCTGGAGTATGTACGTGCATTATAAATTCCTCCTATCTCACAGGACCAGCAGAGTAGAAAAAGATAACCGGTTGTGTCTCTTGGTCTCGCTCTCCACCCCACTCCCTCATCTCCCTTGCGCTCCCCCTCCTTTTTGCTGCAGGATCTGCCAGCACTTGTCTTGGCAAAAGCCAGTCTTGGATCTTAAGGCTGAAGGAACTTCCAGTGTGTTCATGACTAGCTCAGCCTTCACCAGGCCTCCTCTCCTCCCACCCCAGCCTGCCCCACGAGACAAGTACGTGGTGCTGGTGTGCTCTGGGGAGCTGCAGGAGAGGGACATCCGCATCCAGCACCATGTGGCTGCCTGGCGACATAGAAGAAGACATATGAAGACATCGCCTGTGCTCTCATAAATCAGGCTTTGCAATGTGTGTAAATGCATGCGCAAAATGTATGCGTGCAAGGCGTTTGCAAACGCATGTGCCTCACGGGCAGACCACGGCAGACAGCACCAGCGGTGGGACAACAACAGGGCATGGCCATTCAGTCTGGTCTTGGTCTGTGTTTTCAGTGAGGTCAAATGAACAAGTGCTTTGCTGTCAGTTGTAGGGACCTGGGTCCTTCTCTGTACTCGGGGCAGGTTACATCAGCTGACACCTGTGTGATTTACACCCACCACCCTCCACTACACTGCACCCAGCTACTGGCTTGTTCGCTCTCCCTGCCCAGGCAATCTGTGGTCTTGCTAGAAAGATTGCCTGCAAAGCTTGACACTATCACCACTTTTGGTGGTGGTGATTTCATGACACAGAAACCCACCCATTAGGAGTTGCACAGCAGCCCATTTTCCAAAGAAGCTGCCAACAACAGTCGGGTGATAAAGCACTAACTCTCCTTCAGCCACACGCAGCCTGGTCTGGATTTCAACCAGGGACCGAGATATGACAGGTTTCAGTTCTCATCCCCAGTACCTACCCCAGTCTTGTCCTGATCATTGATAATTAAATTGCCCCGTGAGTAAGCACCCATGCTGTTCTTGATGCATACGCATCTATGAAGTCCACACCAGGACTTCGGCTGGAAGGGGACCGACTGGGCCTTCCACATCATAAAACACTTAATAATTTGTGAAGCTTCATCCTAATCTTGTTCTCTATTTTTCCCTTGTGAAACTTAACAGAAAATTTTTATATAAGCTTGTTCCTCTAGTCATTATTTTATACCATCTTGTTCTTGGTGTTGCTCTTGACCTAGCAAACTACGGTCATGCTTTAGTTTAAACAATTACTTTTCTTTCCCCGTTGTTTTCTCCTGTGACATATTTAAAGGTTCCTGTCACTGCTCATCCATTCTTGTTGTTTTGGTGCTATATAAATCAGTTTCTTTTATGGTCTTTTAAGACAGACTCTTCATTTCCCTGATCATCAGTTGTTCTGGTCTTGTTTGTAAATATGGGTGACAAGTACTGTATACGTTGTTCTGGATGACATTTTGATACTGCCATACACAATGGCAGTAATGCTTTTCTAATTAGCTAAATTACCTTGTCTAACACATCCTGTGACTGTATTTTACCTCTTCCATGGCTGTGTCATGCTGGTGGCTCAGTTACCCTGTACGGGATGACAATACTTTTGTCCTTCTTCACCAATGTTTCTTCCAAATCACCAATGTTTCTTCCAAATGCTATGTCCCCGTCTTTACTGCAGGAATTCCTGCTGCCTAGGTGTATGACCTTTTGCACTGTGAATTTCTGAAGTCATCAGATTTTTTTCCCGATATTCTACTCGTCCTCTCTGTTGAGACATCCCATCTTCAGTAAATTTCATTAGCACATTATTATTATTTTTATGCCTCTGTCAAGCCTGCTTAAAACAAATGATAATAAAAGCTCCTTAACTTTCACCTTATGCTGTTCCCAGTGGGAAGCACGTTCCTTAAGTTATAACACAAAACTTCCTGCTGCAACTCCTTTTCATCAGTGGCAGAAACTATGCACCCGTCTTTGCCCATCTATTTCTGCTGGACATTTTTCTCCAATGCAAGAAAGGCAAGAGGAAAGCCGACTTCTTAACCACGCAGCAGAGAACAGAAGCAAACCGTGATATGGTCACCCTTGAGCAGAGCCGAGGGCGGGATTCCTAGATGTACTTGGCAAAGCAGCTGACATACCTATGGAGGGGGACAGAAAAGGATTTCTGCTACTTGTATGCTATTCCCAAATGTGCTTTATCCCAGAGCAATCTGGGAGCTGTTATGGAGGCATGTTTTACTGGGGTTCAGCAATATCTAGCTGTGCTCTTTACTCCGAGCACAGAAGAAGCTAAAAAAACCCCCCTAGTCTTGAGTTTGTGTGGTAGTTCATCGTCTTCACTCTGGTCAGCTCCATGGGGGAAGTTTCAGGGCTTTGAGTGCAGCGTTTCCAAACATTGAGAACAAACCCTAAGCATTTGTAAAAACCGCAGAGCGTACAGTTAATACACCCAGATGTGCTGTCAGCCCCACAGCACTGCATTGGAGTGGATGGAGTGTGTAAATCTTGGAAAGGTTAAAGCTGAGAGACCAGCGATATGCATAAAGACTCGTGTTCCTTCCAGGAGGAGGAGGGGGGTGAGGTGTTATCATTCTCCATTAATCACTTACATCTCCAACCTGCCTAAATCCTCTGAAAAGAACCAGTAAAGAAAACACCAGCTGCTGCAGCTCCTACTTTTTCCTCCGTACCCTCCAGTCTCCCTCCC
>VZTV01038760.1:0-10972 GCA_013400875.1 Anhinga rufa
TCTGTGCCTTCCATCCCTGCATGGGGGGTGCAGTTAATATACTGGGCAGGACATCATATGATATGGAATATCCCTCTGGTCAATCTGAATCGGCTCCAGTGAAGAAAATTAACTCTATCCCGGCCAAAACCATGACAAGTATATATATAGGTACATGTATATATAAAACCTAATGTACTATATTTGCTATATATATTGTGTGTGTGTATTATATATACACACATACTACACACACACACTATATACATAGCCTAAGGTGCATAAATAGAATACTTGTAAAACTGCAGTACCTTCACCTATGTTTACCTGTCACAGCACAGGAAACATATATGGGAGAAGCTTTCAGTGCAAGGGACCATCACAGCATAGTTTCAGTAACCACCTGCACAGAAGTTATATGCGGAAGAAGAGCCGGCACAGGGTGCCTGGACCCAAGCATCGGGAACTGGCACATAAGGTGACGGGAAGCTTTTGAAAGCAGCACCAAAACTCCAATCCCCATTTGGAGCACCCAGGTTACAATGCTAACTGTCGCTGGTTAGCAGCAGTGTGTCTTAACTAAAATAAACCAACCACACAGAACCAGAACACTGCTTATGTACAAGCAACTGAAATAAAAACTTCTCCCAGCACAGGGGAGGTGAGAGTGTCAGCCCTTGGTTTGCAAAACCCAGGAGAACAAATGTGATGAAACAGGCAACTGTAGGCAGTGCTGGGAGCCACAGGCAGAGCATGGATGCCCTGTGGCTGGCTTGCCAGGCAACACGCTGTGTGTGACAGCCAGAACGTCAGCAGGGTATGCCCTGCAGTGGCTGTGCAAGCAGTTGCTTCAGTTTTTATCCCAGTCCTCAGACATCTTTAATGTCCCTTTGTCTTCCCAGGCCATGGATTCATAAAAATTGTATAGTACTAATTATAACCTCATAAGCCTTGCTGGAGTCATAACCGTGATCGTTGTGAGAAAAAACACAGCAACTCCTTACCCTGAGAGACTGCCACAGAAATTGGCTTTCATCCCCAGCCAAGGCATGATACTGTCACTGTACAGGGGTGGGGGACCTGCAGTTTGTGTTTTCTGTATTTGAAGACAGATCCCTTTCCTTCTTCATCTTCTAGCTCTGCAAAATGGTTGTTTGCAAGCAGCACCTTTTCAGGGCCATACCTGCCCCAAAGATCCTAGAATAGAGAGGCAGAGAACTGACTTTTTAGCAAGCAAAGGTGTCCTTGCTGCTGCTTACCTAACTATCGCAGAAAAACATATACCCCCCTTGCCATCGATATACAGTGCTACTTATTTCCTCTTATCTCGCAATCTCAGTGTCTTCAGGGGATATAGATACTCCCCTGGCAAATACTGTTGCCAGGAGCGTATGAAATAATGCATCTGCTAAGTTGATTAAAAGAAATGTTTGCGGGATATCACTTGGTATCTTGAAGTGGAGGGGGCCGACTGTTAGCGTGACAGAGCTGAGAAGTGATCATTGCGAGCCAGCTTACGAGCCAGCCTGTGATTGATTACGGCTTAGCAAGCAGGAGCAACACAAAAAGCCATCCTGAACTAGACCACAGATCCACCTGAATCAGCATCTCGCCTCTGACAATGGCCGATAGTTAAGCACCATGATGGCGATGCTTTGCTGTTCCTGTTCCCACAAAAAATGCTCAACTTCAGTAGCTACATAGTGTATTTTTCCCCACGGAAGAAAAAAAATGCCCTCCATGATAATAAATCATAAAATTTCTCCAACCGCCTTCTGATCTTGAGTCACAAAATTGTACATAGCAAAAAATTCACGAACTCCAAAGGTTAATTATACACTGGATAGAATAAACAAACCCATCTGTGTGTTCTTCTTGAAGCTGCTACAATTTGCTAACTCATACAGAAACCCTTCATATTTTTGATCAGCTTTGTTGCCATTTTTATATCCTTTTATTTCTACTCCTTCAGAAAGGAGACCAAAGCCACATCAAACCAATGTAACCCTAAGAAAATTTTTTAGCATAGCAAAAGCACCTGAACTTACTGACAAAAACCTAAGAACAAAGACAAGCCTTTGTGCAGAGTAAGTACACAAGCTGAAAGAGAGACACAAATAGATGGGCCAGGTGACTGTGCAGGCATGATAGCAAAGCATATAGAGAAAGAAAGAGATATTTTATGGATATCCGTACCTGGCAACTTCAGGTTTTTCTCTTAATCTATGATGCACCCATTTGGGATTAAATGGAGGAAAAGAAAGGGAAAAAAACCCCCAAACTAACCAAAAAGTACCAGCACATACGGCAACCAAGAATGGTGACCTCTAGTAAGGGTTTATTTATAGTATCACCTTAACAAACCAAGAACTCTATGGAATGCCCTGCAAGAATGCATCCAATTGTCTTATTAAACCTTAAATGCCATGTTAAGTTTTAAGTTGAAAACAAAAAATAAAATGTAATTGCTTAGGTTAAAACTAAATGCTATGTTTTCAATTATCTTGAAGTCTGATTTGTTCTGTTCCATTTAAATTATGCATCCAGATGTATTTATTTCATGAACACCGATAACCAATATGAACAGAAAAATGCCAAATGACAGAAATAATTCACTTCTCCTTTTTGGTTTGCATAAGTATTTACAGAAATTGGCACATCTGAACTCCATCTAGTGTCATACTGTATCAGAATCAGAGTACGCCCCCAGTAGATCATGAATGAGAGAAACAGGTTTTAAAAAGGGGAGAGGGAGAGGAGAGAAAGATAATTCAAAATATTCTCCAATATTTTAACAGAACATGTTTACATGGAGCAGTATCTGACCAGGAGTTTAAACAAGACCAAGAAAAACCTTTAGGTAAACAGAGAGGGCTTGTTCAGCTCGGAACACAGCATTTAGAGAATTACCCACAATTCTTTACCCACAGTTATTTCTGTGACTGCTCATCTTGCACAATTTTCCCTGAGAAAAAGTGCTCACTGTTTACATTATTAAGAACGGGCTCCAGCTTACAAAGCGCAATCATTTATTTCATCTCTGACAGCCTTTGCCATGTCTCCTGGCTGGGGATTGCTGCCCAAAGACAACTTCAGGCAGTAGGCCAGTTTTTAAGGTGTGCCTGTCAGTTGAAGCATCAGGCATCAAGGCAGTAGCATATAGGCATAAAAGATGAAGCTAATCCAGAGCCATCATAAGAAACTGCAGCAATTTAAAACCACCCAATTTACCGCCCATAGGCACTGCTTTAAACTAGTGCTGGCTCACAACTGAGAGGCCATTAGAAAATGGTTTTAAGCACAGCAATTCGTAAGTAGGAGTCCCAAACTAATACAAACTTGAGTAGCGTAAGCTACTATTTGGTGCTTCGAGGGGGGGGNGCTACAAGCAGTGCTAGAGCAAAAACTGTCAGTAACCTGTATTTGTAGAAGATTTGTAGAAGATTTGCAGAGACAGGCAAGCTGTTAGTTCGCCCCACTAGCCACCACTCCCTGGACAGAGCAGAACAAGCCATTCATTTTTTGGCACAAGATGGAGGTACAGTCTATACCTCCAAGGAGGCCATTGGATATCCAACCCCGCTGCCAGGTTGCTGACAGGCCACAGGTACAAGGCACGCTTAAAGGAAGCCGAGCAATATTTAAGGGTTGATTTCATCAGATAAATTTATGGGGCAAATACAAGTATCCACAATAAAAGAAGCAAATGACACATAGCCAGACCCACTACTGCACTGCATTCTATCAATTTCGAGTTACAGGATTCAATACCTACACTGCAACAAGTTTATCAGAAATGCTTATAATCACTCTTAACTGCCTTTTTTGTTAATGTTCTGGCTGAGCAGGACAAGAAACCATTAAATACCGCTGTTTGGTACCTCACATACTGCATTGGTATCCTAACGGCTGGTAAAGTGGCTTAGCGGCACGTACGGCCCGAGTACTTTTTAACCAATAGAGACACGTATTGTGCTCGTTGTTGACTGACTGGGAATACATCTGTAAAGACAGAAGCCCTATTTTTTCCCTTCCTTTTCCCCCGGTGACTGAAACGCGAGTTACCCCTCTCCGCGGTTTTCTCGCTCGCAGGCTGTAACACGGCGCGGGGAAGGGCCGGCGGGCGGGCGCACCAGCACGGCAGCACACGGCCTGCTCGCCGCGGCCTAACGCCCCCGGCGAGGCTCTGCCCTCACGCCGGCCGGCAGCGGCGCGAATAACGCCGGTGCTTCTGTGGGTTTCTGCTACCCCCCGCGTCAGCCCCGCGGGTAACCGGCCGGGCGCCGAGTCCCCGCTGCGACCCTGAGCCCGCGGGCCCGGGCAGGCGGCGGCACGGCACGGCACGGCACGGCACGGCCCGCCCTCCCGCCCGCCGAGCGGGCCAGCCCCTCGGATGGCCCTCCCACGGCAGTGCCGGCACTGGTGCGTGGGCGCCCTTCGCCGCCCGCCCCCTCGCACCCGCCGCCCCTCTGCCGAGAGGCCGGGGCCCCCGCTCCCCGGGGGCTGGTGAGCGCCCCGCAGCCCTTCGCCGGGAAGGGCCCCCGTACCTGCCGAGGCTGGGCTCCTCCGGGAGCGAGCGCCGTCCTCTCCCGCCTCGGGGGCTGCCGCCCTGCCCTCGGAGCCGCCCTCTCCTCCGCCCCGCCGCCGCTGCGTGGGGCCGGGCCGGGCCGGGCCGGGCCGGGAGGAGACACCCACCCCTTCGGGCAGCACCTCCTCCCGGCCGTGCGGCGGAGGAGGGCGCGGCCTGAGCGGGGGGCGGGGGGGCTGGCGTGGGGGNCGGAAAAAGCCGGTTCCTTCCCTTTTCTCTCTGGGGCAAGGGCAGGAAGGAGGATTGCTGTTACCCAGCAGGAGGAAGGAGAAGATCCACTGCAGCACGGCGACTGTCTGGATTCTCCTCTTTAGGGGCACGTTGATAGGGGCAAACTCGACCTTCATGCTGGCGGCGGGAGAGCAGCGCGGGGAGGCACGGCACGGCACGGCACGGCACGGCCCGCCCTCCCGCCCGCCGAGCGGGCCAGCCCCTCGGATGGCCCTCCCACGGCAGTGCCGGCACTGGTGCGTGGGCGCCCTTCGCCGCCCGCCCCCTCGCACCCGCCGCCCCTCTGCCGAGAGGCCGGGGCCCCCGCTCCCCGGGGGCTGGTGAGCGCCCCGCAGCCCTTCGCCGGGAAGGGCCCCCGTACCTGCCGAGGCTGGGCTCCTCCGGGAGCGAGCGCCGTCCTCTCCCGCCTCGGGGGCTGCCGCCCTGCCCTCGGAGCCGCCCTCTCCTCCGCCCCGCCGCCGCTGCGTGGGGCCGGGCCGGGCCGGGCCGGGAGGAGACACCCACCCCTTCGGGCAGCACCTCCTCCCGGCCGTGCGGCGGAGGAGGCCGCGGCCTGAGCGGGGGCCGGGGGAGCTGGCGTGGCGGGAAATGGCGGCCGGGCCGGGCTGAGGGGGGACGAGAGCCGCGCCATGAGGCTGCTGCGCGCCCTGCTGCGCGGCGCCTCCCCGGGCAGCATCCCGCAGCAGGTGGACTTCTACTCGCGCTTCTCCCCCTCGCCGCTCTCCATGAAGCAGTTCCTGGACTTCGGTGAGTCCCCGCCGCTCCGCCCGCAGGTGCCTGCGCGCAGCGGGGCGGCTCCGGCGCGGCCACCTTCCCCCCCGCCCGTGCCAGCGCTGCCGCGTTCCCCCGCTGCTGACTGTCGCGTCTCGATACTGGCCTTTTTGGCAGAAAAAGGCTCTGCTTCCTTCCGGGAGAAGGGAGCCCGGTTGGCTCCTTCCCCGGAGCCTGGAACTGTGGCAAGGTTGAAATGCAGCTGAAAGCTCCAGTTTTTGGCATCATGAAAGTAGTTTGTTTTTTTTCTGCAGAGCCTGCAGCGCTAGGGAGAGGGTCGGGACAGTTATGACAGTTGTTGCTGTTAGAGCAGTGACTCGGAAAGGTGAGGTTTGTTACGCCTTTTGCGAGCTCGCAGTATGCAACCTTTTAAGGTATACCCAACACGAGGAACGTTTAATCTCAGCTGGCGCCGAGGAGCTGAAACAATCATCGCTCCTCCTCGGTCACATGCCTGTGCCCTACAAAAGCCCCGCACCCAAACGCTGTTGTTTTAGAAGATGTGTGAGAGAAGAAGGAGCAGGTTGCAAGCACCAAGAGCCATCCTGGAGGACTGGGAATCTAGCCTTGAAATGAGTAAATTGGTAACAGGACACTCAGCCTTACACTGCACACTAAAACCACTTGTAATGCTCCCGGGCTTGACTGAATGCTTGGAAGCAAAAGGGATCACAGGAATTGTTCTGTTCTTCAAAGCTAAGACTACAGAGAGAAAGGTTTTGTAAGTCACACTGAGAAACCTTTTCAAAGCCTGGGGATGGAGCCATAGTGTAATACGTTCTGTACCCAAGGCACTCTCACGTGCACAAATGTTTACATAAATGTGGTACATAAACATTTAACTAGTTAATAGTTGTATTGCTTTTTACATTTTTGAAAGTAAAACATAACTGAGAACTAATTCTAGAACCCCAGACTTTACATAAGTAGGAAGATTTACCAAGTTTCTCTTAACTATCCACTCTATTCTGTTGCTACTGTACTTTTAAGCAGAGCCTTGCAATTAAGGGTTTACTTTGACCTGTATTATTTTATCACTAAAATACTGATAAAATAATGCTTACCTTAAAATCAGTGTTTATTTTCAAGGCACAGTATTTCCTCATGTCAAAAGTTAGGCTACTTTTTTGCTGTTAGTACCGGAACATAAGGTAAAGATAATTTTGAAAACTTTTTTTTTTCCTCTCTTTTGCTTAAGGAGATAATAACAGATAGTAAAAACTAATAACAAAGACAAAATAAGAGTAGAGTGCAACAGTGAGACAGTATTTGTTTGTAAGACATTCTGTAGCTGTTATAATTTGATGGTGTTTTTACTGGGGATTTTTTTGGCTCCTTTCACTAGAGTGAGAGCAGTCAAAGAGGAAATGATAAAATCTGGTCTGCTTCTAGTTCCTCCAGGTTTTGATCTAGCAAATGAAATATTCCATAAGCAAATTTAGATCTGGATCATATACATCAGTCATATCTTGGGCTATAAGCACACAGTATATTCTGTAGGAGTCTTATCTGTTCATTGCCTAGATAGACCATAGCTGCACAGGGAAACAAAGTCATTTGCCCATTCGCTGAAGTCTTGCTTACCCTAAGCTGTCTTCAATATTTGACCCAGGATTGCAAAGATACATCCTCCAGATAAAAAGCTAATTTGTGGAATGTCATTTGCTGAGTATATGAGACATTTGAAGATTATCTTTACAATGTAGTACCTTCAGACTGTCTTGTTCATAGAATTTTACCCGAGAAAAGGGAAAGGCCAGTAACAGTCATGCCTGAAATGCAATCTGACTAGGGAGAAGAATGAAAGGTTTCTGGGCAGAGGTCATACGTAGACAATGCATAATGCTGGTGAGTGTCACTGGGGACGAATTTCTTGTAAGCTATTCGCTCTTCATTAAGTTAACTGACATTCTGTCATCAGTGTGGTTTATGATGTATCCGAGTTTGGATGCATTAAACTAAACTCCATTTCAGTTTGGTGAAGATTTTTCCTGTTTAAGACACTCCCAGCTTCCTCTTTATCCATGTCCCTTCCCTTAAGCTTCTTCCCGAACTCCCCCTTGCCAAATGGAAGGAGTGAACTGAGCAGAAACACCAGTTAATTTTTAGGAGTTACCTGTTGTGAAACGCCAAGCCTGAGGTATGTACTTCACTGCAGCAGATGAACAGGTTAGTAAGTTCAGCTGCTGTTTACATGATGTCCTTGAAGTCTAGAAAGAAGTCTGGCTGAGAATAAAGTACAGCGTTTCTTAGCCTCTTCCCTGCTCTGCACCCTCCTTTCTTGTCTAGTAAAACAAGCATTGTGGGAGTAAATTTAGATCTTGATCTTAATAATCACATTTAATTGCCACTCACAAAGATGACACCTGTCCTTATAAAAGGACAGGTCATTTTTCAATAAGTGCAGTAATTTAGCTTCTAGCTTTAAAAAATGTAAAAAAAAAATAAAATGTATGGGAGAACTGCTATGATAATAGCTAAGCACAGTAGCTGTCCTACCTTCATGTCTCTCTCGGTATTCATGTGAATTAATTCATGTGTCTTCTGTTCCTGTAAGACAGTGAATTTAAACTACAACAGATCTAGCTGAAAATTAGATAAATATTACAGAATTTATTTTCTGAAAGTGTTCCAATATGAGTTACAGTAATTTAGTGAGATCAGTGATCAAGCAGGGTATATGGGACCTTGATACCTTCTCAAGCGTCCTTCCCATAAAGAGTTTCCTGTGCTGGTTTCATTTGCTTCTCTGACATGCTCAGAATGACATACTGTTTGATCAGTGCTAGTTACAGTCAATGTTTGCTGCAAATAAAATGAACAATTTACATGGATAGAAGCGGTACTTAAAGTCGAATAGTATGGGTCTGCAACTATTGTACTAGTTACTCTTTATATATTGAAGATTCTCTGTACTGCAGCAGGTCTGGTAGGTTTCAGTGTGAGTTTACATTTTGAAATATAAATGGGCTGCTGCCATGAAAGAAACATGGCTTACCAGACAGGCAGAGTCAACTTTAAAACCAAACCACAGACCTCTTATGCAAGAAAGTAAGAGTTTGTGTAGTTCTCTACCATAAGTACTGACTTTATTCTGATGTTGTCATATATTTATTTTGGTCTTAGGGTCTGAAAATGCTTGTGAAAAGACTTCATTTATGTTTCTGAGACAAGAGTTGCCTGTGAGATTGGCAAACATAATGAAGGAAATAAGCCTGCTTCCAGACAACCTCCTAAGAACACCTTCAGTTCAGCTGGTGCAGAGTTGGTAAGAACAGTGTCATTTCATACCTTTAAGGGTGACCTTCTGCATATACACCAGTGGGAGGAACCCATTCTCTTCTATAGAAAGAACATTTCATGTGCTTGTTACATGAACGTCAGTTATTTTGCCTGAGTAAATATCTGACATAAATCAGAAACTAAATTTACAGACTTGGGGGGAAAAAACCTCTAGGAACAATTAGAGAACCCACAAGGGAACTGCAAATCACTAAGTATTGCAGATAGTCATGCATGAAAATTCAGTAAAAACAAAAATCCACAAGAACAATGTTTAATAGGGGACTTACCTGAAACAAAGAAACTAGTTGAAGAAACCAACAGAAGCAGGCTAACGCACAAAATGCTTGCAAAAGATAGTAGAAACTGTTTAAAAGACAGGTTCTTGCAGATTGAGAGTAAAGGTGTTGAAAATATAAGAGCGAGCAATGGGTAGTTCCCAAAGCCAAAATATATAAAACAACAGAAAGAATACAAGGCTATTAAAATAAAAAAGACATCTTTTGGAAAGTAAAATTTCCTTTCAAGTAAGGAACTTAAACATAAGCATAAACTTTTGTAAGATGAAAGCAAACAAAGAGATTGCTTGGCAAGTACTAAAGGCTATCTGGAAAGGCTTTTAAAGTTAAGAGAACAGAAGATCTGCCAGTGAGTAAGTGGGATTGATTAGATGACTGAATATAAAAAGAGCTATCAATGAAGATGAAGGCTCTTAATGAAACACGAATGCTTAAATTCTCATGATACTAAATTACATTGATCAAATGGGAAGTGAATTCCACTTGGACAAATGCAAGGTACAGCACAGAGAGGAACCTCCTCCCCCTGTATGCTTGCTTGCTTGCTTACAATGGAAAAAGAACTTCTGATGCTACTGGGGATATTTTTCTGAAGATGTCAGTTGATGGGCAACAAGTCAAATAGTGTTAGGAACTAAGTAAAAAATGGGGAGGAATATAATTGTACCACTGTGTTAGCCCATTATTCTTCTGAGTTGCATGCCGTTTTAGTCACTCCATCCTGAACAGAAAAGACCAAGAGGGATAATCAGAGGATTGGAACAATTTCTACGTGAAGAGAAACCAAATAGAATTCTTCAGCTTGGAAAATACACATATAAGGAAAGAGATGGCAGAAATACTTAAATCATGAACAAGCTGGGAAGATTTTCTAATAACAGGAACTTGCTGGGGCTGCAAATAAGCAATCACCTACTGGGTTTAAAACACAAGGAAGATCTTTTATGCATTCTAATTAAATTGTGGAATTAATTGCTCTAGAAATTTTGGAAGAAAACATCATAAATAGATTAAAAAAGATCTAACAAAATTCACAGGGCATAGGTCAATGGGATATATCAAATATAACAATTTGGAAACAAGCAACCTTGGAAGACCATAAATTGCTAACCAGAGGGATCTGGGGAGGCATATTAAAATTGGTCTTTGTCATGTTTCTTTCATTTAAAGGTATGTCCAAAGTCTTCAGGAGATCCTTGACTTTAAGGACAAAAGCTCAGAAGATTCAGGGGCTATTCATAGGTAAGGATTTGCTGTCGCTTATGTTAATGTTATGTAGAAGGACTGGCAAGAAAACGATAGCTTAAGAGAAATTGCAGCTATCTGTGATCTTTATGCAAGAACTGCAGTAACATCACCCCCTGTCCCACTTTTATGCTGTATCATTCTGGTCAGGGCTTTTTTTTGTTACACTGAAGAAGCTATGAATACATTAAACATGACCAAATGTTTAGTAGTTCCTTATGTGTAATGTTGGAACTCTTCACCTGTAGAGTAGGTTTGGTTATCGTTGGCTGACCATAACTGCCATTTGACAGGCATGGGATGATCTGCATGAAAATAGCACAGTTTTCTCTCTTTCTTGGCAGTAATCAAGGTAATAAATAAATAATAATTTTATAAATAATGAATAAAGGTTGATTACTGATTGTTTCAATGCTAGTCGCTTGAAATATGTGACTTTACAGACAGTAAAGGCTGACCTGTCTTTATTGCCATAGGCAGACCTGTCATATTTCTGTACGTAACAGTCTTAATTTTTGTAGGCAGATACTCTGTTTGCCAGAGTATTAAATTCACTTGAAAGTGAAATACTAACAAC
>VZTV01038762.1:0-11735 GCA_013400875.1 Anhinga rufa
AGACTGTATTTTAAAATGCCAAACAAACTGATGTTTGGGAGACTCATATATTCAGTCTAGTTTATGATTCTAGAAATGATCATATTATCCACTACCAAATATCCTGTTATGTAAACAGAGATCCTTTCTGGAGCCTCTAGAGGCAAACTATATTCCAAAGTGTTTTCAAATTAAAAAATCAATTATTTCAAACATTACAGAAAAAAAAAAAAAGTATTCCCAGATCCATTTCACTGGTTTATTCAGGCACTGCCACTGGGAAGAAAAACACCCATCAGACAATAGAATTACACTCTCCTCAGTATCCAAGGAACACCGCATTTACACTCCTGCCAGCATATGAAATTACATCTTACTGAACGATAGTCAAAAGGCCATTCTGCAGGCCTGATTTTAGGAGATGTACCTCTCCAAGATTTTTAGGTATTTAATCTCCTGCATGTTAACATTTTCTCAGTGCTGCTCCTCTCCATTCATTTTTGTTTAGCCACACACATTTTAAAAATTGATTTGAACTGAGCACTCTGGGGTCTCTCTGCTGAGAAAAAGACATTCTACTGGTTGCAATACAGTTTCAGTCTAATTTAGATATAGGTAAATGTACTCTTGTCATACATCTACTCTGCCATTGATCTACCAGGATTCATTTGTTAGACGCCTTGTTCAATCCCAATGATTTTCTTTCAACTTAATGTATGTGGGAAGTGGTTATATGAGACCATTACATTGGTTTAAGTGATAAAAATTGGTGTAAGTGGTAAAATGCTAAGAGGTCTTTGAAAGCTTGTGGTAGGTACAATTGTTGCCTTTTTCTTTTAGCACAGGGGATGATGCCTGAAGATGGAGCTGTTTACAAACTTCTGTAGGACAAAAGGGAACATATCTATTTGCAACACAAACTTCACTGAAACAAGCACTGTGTTTACTTTTATTAGGTATAAATAGATCTTCTGGTTTCCTAAACACTATAATAAATTTATAAAGTAGGGTTATACCATATATGTATTTTTTTCCACAAGTAGTTATAAAATGTTTCATTCCAGAAGTAAAGTCAATGAAACATTAAATTGAATGTTAACTGACAAGAGGCTTGTATTTTTACCAATATAATATTTATGTATGATTTATAATAGTGCTTAAAATCTCCAATCTGAGTTCTTTATTTTTTCATATTTTATGCCTATGTGTGGTCATACTGATTAGATTTTGTCATCATGTCATATTGATAGCTGACCTCTTTCCATTAATCATGCCAGAAAAGCTGTTATGTGCAGCTACAGATGTCAATCTTTTCTTGCCTTCTGCAAATCCAAGTTTATCCCCATGAGGGAGAATTTTCAAAGCGGGTTCAGTGTAGCCAGAAAGCAGTATGCCTGTATAGGATTTCTTTTTTCAGCATGGCCACTGGTGCAACACCTACACTTTTTTTTGGTGGACTTTCATAATCCTTCAGTGCACAAAACTGATTCACATGCTGAGGTTAAGCAGTACATAAATACTGGAAGAATCAGGGCCTAAGTAAGCATAAAAGCTGTCTAAATACACATAGAAATATGTTATATGCATATTCAACATATATAGTCTCTGCTGTGGTTTACAGTATCTGAAAGAGCACACACATCTTCCTAGAAACTTGGAAAGGGTTTGCCCGGATCCCTGCGTTTGCTTCACTGACAGCCATTATTATAACCATAGCTTTTCATGTGGTTCTCACCTTCCTTCCGACAAAACATGCAATGTAAGCACTGCCTGAAGGTGCTCAATCCATTACTTACTTTAAATGGATTATCTACCCGGATTATCTACCTAGCCGATGTACAATTACTATTTTTTGTTGTGCTGTTAGACAAAGTTTTGGCTTTGTAATAAACTGTACTATTCTCACACAAGCACACACACACACACAATCACACACTGCCTTTTTCTTTCAGTTGCACCAGTTTAATTAAGAGATTTTAATCAAGCTCCAGTGCTGTCATCAAAAAAATTAATCTTACCCACCTATCTGAATATAAGCAAGCTGTCAGCTAATTTTTTATCTAACTTTTAAAGAGCACTGCATAAATAATTCAAAATACCATCTACACCTTGTCTAATTACCAGACAAATCCTGAAGCTTCATCAAGTCTCAAAACAAAAACAAAAGCAGAAACAATACCCAGGATGTACTTTACTCTTTAGGGCACCTAGCATCAAACATACCTACAAATACTTTTTATTTTGAACCACAGCCCTATCTTTTGTACAAAGAGCCAAGAAAGCCCAGCGGTCATTACTGACATTTGGAATAGCCAGTGAATATAAAAGGTTAATTTGGTAAAAGGATTGTCAGCATTCACAAAGAAAATTCTGAATTCAGATCCATGCGAGACCACATAGACTAAGTTTATTCAAGGTTTCACATTGTACCCTTGCCCTTCCTGGGCCAATGTCCTTCATAAGAAAATCTGGCAGCAGTTCCCTAGTCTCATTTAATTTTTCAGTACCAAGATGTATAACAACAATAGAGACATTGTAGTACAGCGACAGGAATGACTGCTAGATAAAACACAATTAACTGCTTAGGGTTTATTGAGAGAAGACAGAGAGAGAAATCAGAGAACTGGTACCACATGCTACAGCAGCACTGAGCAGCAGCCTCCTTGTTTTCCACGGTGTCTCAATTTTGCGCATGGAGCTAAGGTAGAGTCATGCAGTGCATGCTGTGGGAATCCATTCTTAAAGACAATGAAGATACAGAACACAGCACAAGATCTATGTCTGAAAGGAAACGTTCCACTTCATCTTCCCTGTCATGCCCAATGTTCTCAAGGAAGTTTAGAAGCCTTAGCTTTACTTTTGGGTGGAGGCAATGAGATAATTTCTCTGCATGTTTTAATATGTCTTGCAGATTTTTGCTCTTGTCTTTTCACCCCTGAGACAGTTTGCTCTGATTCATCCAGTTAATGAGTGAATCAGTGGTTATTTGGATTTATTGAAGAGACAACATCAGCAATCTACTGTAGCTCTTTCTTTTTGGCTTTTCTATTTTTTTTTTTTTACATTTTCTTATTTCAAAATAATCCTGAAAAATCTCATTTGCTCCATCATAATTTTTTTGTAATTAATTCTACAATACCTCTTTAGTCTTTGGTATCTTGATGTTTGACTAACTATTGTCCTTGGGAGATTATAGGTGGTGTGAGAGAAAAGGGAAAAGGAAGAAATGACTGTTCATAGAATACCAGAAATCTGAATAATTGAAAATACCTCCATAGATTTCTTTGGTCATTTGTTCAACAGAACTGTAAGATTTTCTGGTAATTATAAAGAGAAAACAAATGCTATTGTACTCAGAATCTCTGACCAACTGTTTATCTTGACTGCATGTGATTTCCCTTCTCTGCCTTTGTGAATATTTATCAGATAAACATTAAGATAAACAAGTTGTGCAACACCCTCTGCTACTGATCAAGTTGCACTGTGTATTATGAGCCAAAGGTGAGCCTTCTAACAGGGTCAAGGTCAATGGCATTACCTTAGGCGAAGATTGTTGTTAGCTGAATGAACCACTAAAGACAATGGTGTGGTGTCGTCCAACACCACTGATAAACCTGTATTCAGACTTATGACATATAATAGCCACTGGTTATTATATATCTACTTTGCTGCTTCTTTTTTTTTAAAGCATGCAAGAGGCAGTTTCTGTGGGTTCATGATATGCATTAGAATGCACTAAAACCAAAAGATCAACTGAAAATTTCATCTGGAGTATTTTAAATTCATGCCATATTGTACAGACTTCCTCCTTGCAAGCTTTATGTTGCAACTGACACATAGAGGTCTCTAACAAAAATATCTTTGGAAAAATATTTGGATCCATAGTTTAGAACCATGACCCCATATCTGACATGATTCAGTCCTATTAGTAGGAAAAACCTAAGACAAAATGAGGATTGAATTATCTAGCCAATTATGCTATATTTTAATTTATTGTTTACAGATTCCCCAGGTATATAGCAACTGTCAATGCTATTGCTGGATTTCATCTGAAGAAAAATGTAGTTGCAGGCTTACAAAACTGCTTCCTTACCTGCACTGTATGTAGAAGCATATCTGTTATTACACCTCTATGGAGCTTTTTACTTGCTAGAAAAAAGGCTATTTGGCATTTATTTTACAGTATCAGAAAAAAAAAAAAGAGGTTTTATGCTACAATAATCAGTTTTCAATTTAAAACTTTTACTTAATCTTATCTAGAAACATATATTAATGCTCTAGATATGAATGAAAGCAAGCAAGCCATTTGTTGCTAATTTTTCAGAAAATACTTAGTTTAATGAAAGTTCTTTAATCCGAATCCCATTAGACAACTATTCTGGACAATTAACTCTGTCTGATGGACAATATCTCTCCCATATCCAATGCTGAAACCTCTTCATGCTTTATATTTTTCAGCATGCACTGAAGGAAAAGGTCATGCCTTTTCAAAGTTTAAATGTATAGGAGAAAGAAACTTTGATGGGCATTATGCATTTAATTACAACTGGAAACTTAAAAAATTTGTAAAGGAAAACTTTTGTCTAGCAGAAAAATTACAAGTGACATTCTCATATGCACTATATTAGTTCATATCGTTTTGTTATTAATAGTTGGATTGAACAAATGCATGTATAGATGATTTCATCAAGCACTTTGACTCCAGCAAAAAAATTTCAGGAAATAGTATTTTTGAAGAGTGTTTATAAGGTAAAAGAAGGATATTTGCAGAAAAAAATGCAAGCAATGTTAACAACAAAGCAAGTTGTGCCCTGCATATACTGCATTCAAGAGAAAGAGAAAAGTATTTTGCCAAAGCTGGTAGTAGGTGAATTTCCCTTGTCAAATTAAGTCTGCTTTATTGGTAAAGAAAGGCTGAAAAGCCATGTGATTTCTGGAGAGGAAAGTGTAGATTTCTCTTGACTAAAAGCCTTTTTTAAACTTATAAAGTTCCTGTACCCATTTTGTCAGTCCCTTTTTGTGGTGGTGTCTGCGGTTGAGCTGAGCACTGACTTCAGGAGTCCTGAGTCACAAGCCAATGCCCAAGCAATTAGCTGTCTTCTACTCCAGAAAAATGTAGGAACAATTTTGACATGCATGTGTGAAAGCTTCTGAGGGCACACTTTCCAGTGCAAACCCCAATCCCTTGTATGCCACAAAAATCTATCCCTCCCTGTGTGCTCATCAGCAACTACTGCAGTTGTTTTCCATGTGTCTATCCAAAACTTGTTCTAAACACATTTAGGTAGAGTTGTTTGAGCTTGCAATGTATTATTAAAATGTATGTCCATATATCATTACAGAAGATCGGAGAGAGGAAGGCTATGACAGAGAAAATTAATCAATTTCAGTTAAATTCAAATAAACGGTCATCAGTTGCAAGGAATTGCTGAGTTCTTGACTAGTGTGTGAAGTTTCCATGTACCACGGTCAAAAGTAAATGCAATATTTTACACTTCTTTCTGGCCTATGAAGTACTGCAGTATGTTGAGTAAAATGTCTCATTCTTTAAACAGACTGCAGTTAGTATGGCTCATGAAAAAGTCTACTCTCAGTAGACTTAAATTTTGAATTTTTAAAGACAGATATAATTGGTACTTGCCAGAATATAGTTTGAAGTCAAAATTATTTCAGCTACTTTGACACCAAGTCTGCCTTTTTTTTTTCTTCCCCAGTTGAGTGTTGTGCTACAATAAGGGGCATTTTCTTGCAGTGTACTCTCACTCTGCCAATACTCAGAAGTCCCAGGCAGCATATCAGTACTCCACTGTCTCTCTGTTATGCCTTTCCAGAGCTCTTTTTCCATCCATAGATTTAACCAGCCACTCCTCTACTTCCAGGTAGACTCCTTCTGGACCCCCGAGTTCTGGGCCCCCCAGTTCAAGAAGGACAGGGAGCTGCTGGAGCAAGTTCAGCAGAGAGCCACAAAGATGATCAAGGGACTGGAGCATCTCCCTTATGAGGAAAGGCTGAGAGACCTGGGTTTGTTCAGCCTGGAGAAGACTGAGGGGGATCTTATCAGTGTTTATAAATATCTGAAGGGTGGGTGTCAAGAGGATGGGACTGGACTCTTTTCAGTGGTGCCCCATGACAGGACAAGGGGCAACAGGCGCAAGCTGGAACACAGGAGGTTCCACTTAAACATGAGAAAAAACTTTCCTGTGAGGGTGCCAGAGCAGTGGCACAGGCTGCCCAGAGAGGTTGTAGAGTCTCCTTCCGTGGAGACATTCAAACCCCGCCTGGACGCGGTCCTGTGCCCCCTGCTCTGGGTGTGCCTGCTCACACAGGGGGGTTGGACAAGATGATCTCTCGAGGTCCCTTCCAACCCTACTGTTCTGTGATTCTGTGATTCCTTTATCTTCTTAATGGGCTCTCCATAGACACTCTTACCTTTTCCTTCCCTGCATTGATTATTGGACTAGCTCCTTTCTGATTCTCCATGCACATCTGGGACCAGCTGAGACAATCAAATGTAGCATTGAATATTGCACTGAATATTGATGTAATAGCCTCTCTCTTCCCCTTGAGCTCTCACCCACATCCACTGAAGCTGTCTGGTGCAGTTCACATATACATTACAAAGCTTCTGACAGACTTACCATGAAGCCGTTGTAGATGTCATAGTGTCATCAAGGTCTTTTTCCCTTCCATCAGATTTGCATCCAGTTGCCAGACAGCCTAGGCTAAGGTGACACGACAATTCTCTTCAGCATGGTTAAGTCTTCATCAAACGTTTTACTGGCAGTCATATCTGACAAGCTATGTGATTCTTTTTTCTGCACTCCCAGCCAACTTTAATGTCTCTGGCAAAACAATCTGCACAGGTGTTCTAGGGAAAAGACAGTGGCAAGGCTTTGTGCTACCTGGGTTCAGGCATCCTGCCCTCACCTTCTGCAGCATTCATCATCCTAGGGAAGGCTAAGTCAGCAAGCCAACCTGATGTCCTTTTCAGCCTCAGCTCTCTCAGCCAGCCCAGCTAGGGCTGTAGCCACATCTTAATGGTTTCTTTTACCTTTCTGTAAAAACCTTCCACCAAATCCAAAGTAGTTTCTTCAGATAACTAATTTCAGCTTTTACCTGCTCACAGATATGTGTCTGCTCAAAGAAATGTTTCCCAGTCAGTGACTATCTCTCTTCTTGATATCTTTAATACTCTTTCATGTTTGTCTGTGTTCAGATCCAGGGAGGGCCACCTTCTTCACAACACAAACGACAAAGGCCTTGGGGCAAGGGCATGGAGTTGAATGACACTCAATAGAAAGCAATAAAGAAAGAAGTAGATTTTGCTTGCATTTTCACACTCAGAGGTTAGTACTAGGTCCATGGTTGTGTCATACCAGAAACTCCAGCGATCAAATCTTTAGAGAAACACATAGGCTTGTCATTCTTTTTGCTGTGGAGATGACAATTAGCCTTAAAACCCCAATAATACAGGAATGAAAGAGTCTTTTCACTGTGGGTTTGGTCTCGACCACTAGCTATCAAAAACTAACGATAGGTGTTTCAGGTACGCTGCTTTGGAGAGCTGCCTCACCACTTATTATGATTGTGCTGGTACTGCTCTTTAAATTTATAATTTATCTGCATTGGGAAATAAAATATTCCATTAGTTATTACTGCACGCCTTGTGTATGAAAGGTATATGGCCATTTTTCTCCACACTATCATTATTTGTTACTTCACAGGAGTTTGTGTTTTATAAAGTCTAAGACTGAAAAGTTACACTGCTTGTAAAAAAGTTGGTTGTTATGAACCATTGTATAATTAATTTAAGACCTTATGAATATAAGATTACTACATTCATTGTTTCTGTTCCCCTGGTGATAACATAAACACATACTGTGAAAAGATGGGTTTCACATCAGCATGGGTAAATCTCGTCCTGGAACAACAGCTAACATGCATATTTGGGGTAGAAGGTTTACTTTAAAAAAGGTCGGTAAGGTAAGTTATTAAAATCAGACAGCTTTCAAGAAAAAATTGCACCCATTTGTCTGATTTCTTAAAAGCAATCACAACTTCTCTTAGGGTAAAGGAAGAAGTTGTTATATTTATGCCTCCTTTATTTTATACAGATACATCCATGAAGCTGCGAGATCAATTTCTCCAATTCGTAACCACCAACTGCCCACATGCTATTCATTTACCTGCCCTGTAATTATTCAGTATCAGAGAGTCTTTACTTGCATGCATATGTATTTCTTTTTCAATGTTATTCCCAATATTAACGATAAGGGATAGGAGTGAAACTAGTGGAACCTTACAAGAGCTTTTAACTGCCATCTCTTCACACAAATCCACACAAAAATATACATTTTGAAAGAATATTAGTTGCAAAATAAAACAATCAAAGTGATTACTTACTGCATTTATTCACTTTTATACAAATTATGCTTCAGTCCTTACCTGCATGGTCACATACATATTTTCAATATCCATACTTTGTTCACAACAGGTTTGGAAGGACACAGCATATTTCTTTTTTTACACTTGTGTGATGGGAGCATCTCGTGATCCACTGAACATCAGCCAAAAATCATAGTGAATGTTCTGAATGTATATTCAGACGCACAATGCAACTGGGAAGGATGCCTATTTATATACACTGCATACTAGATGCTCCTGTCAAAGCTTAAAAGCACTTTGTAAGGGCAGCAACAAATCCCCTGACCTTATATTTTCTTAATTTTAAATTCTAAAAAAGAAAAAGAAAACAACACATATGCTCTGAGTCTCTGCTATATTCCATGTGGAATATCCACACTGTCAGAAGGGGGTTGAAATATTACTGACGTAAATACTTATTTCTGTGTTTTTACATGATAGCAAATGTAAGAAGAAGAGTTTGTCCCAAACTGGGATCAGACAGACATTTCCTAGCCAACATTTCAGTGAAATGCTGAAGAAAGAAAGATGCAGTCAAAAGTACAGCAGGTACAAACGGGAAGTAACTTTGTATTTGTGAAGCATACGTGCAACTGAGCAGCTATTTTGATACAGATGCAGGGAGCTGTCTTGACATAATTTTAAATATTCTCACTAGATATATGTGCATTGGACAAAATTTCAGGCTCTGGGAAAAGGGAGTGACAGAAAAAAACCTGAGGACAGAATTAAGTATTTTTTTTTTAAAGTAACAGCCTTTCTTTCCTGTAATAATAGTAGCAGGATTTGTCCTATTATTCATATAGCAGTGTGCTTTCATACATGAAGCCTCACAAGCAGTAGATACATAGACAGAGAAAGAAGACTGACTCCCTGTCAACAGTGTTACACAGCAAAAAGGCCCTTTACCTTCAATAGTCATTCTAAGCTTTACCACAGTAAAAATTAGAGGAGAACACAGGAAAATAGCAAAACACTGACAATAAATGATTGTAATGAGTATAACTTTTCCTTTAAGATTTTTCTCTAACCTTTCATTAGACCTATCTTGCATTTTCAAGTTTGATTTCTATTAGAGTCTGTAGCTTTTCCTGTACTTCCTATTCCCGGCACAGCAGCTATTCAAGAGTGGAGCAAAAAATGATACTGATCACAGGCAGTCACATACATCTGTGGTTCAGACTTGGGAGGGCAAAGTTTAAATTTGTCAAGAATACCACTCCTAGATGTCTGATCTCCAGACATTTGTTTTTCAGCAAACAGTGCTTCTGTAATCAAGCCACACCTTTTGGAATAACCACAAACTTGTCACAGCAAGGCGAGAGGAGGAGATCTAATCTCACTCACTCATAGCTTTGACGATAAGGTAGTTAGGAAATCAGACTTAGCAACACAATGTGAACACTACTGTACTCATTTCCAGAATGTAAAAATGTTATCATGAAATATCTGCCATTCTGAATAGTGAATATTGATTGTTTACAGAAAGCATGTACACATGTGAAAAGGGACTTTTCTACTGTTGAGACAGGAAAGAAAGATTGCCATAGGAATAGCCTGGAGGCAAAGGAGAAACTTTTGAGGTACAACCACCATAATACCTATTAAAAATGCTATAACAATGTTCCAGGCTGCATGGAAAGATCAGCAATAACTAAACATTTTAATTTGCTGAATAGTAAAGAAATTAAAACTTTTGTCCGGGTGATAAAGGACAACTCTATAATATGAAAGCATTACTACTATGCATATCAGAATTTTGGGAGCTGGGCTGATGACCTTTGAGAATATGCCCCTTTCTTTGGCTAGAGTGGCAAGCTAAAGAGTGGCAAGCAGAAATCCCATTCCCTAGTAAGAACTGGCCATGTTGCTGCTAGATCCTTGATTCATGACCCAGTGTTTAAGTCCATTCCTGCTTTCTGCTATCATGGCCCTCATGCTTTATCAGTGAAAATGAACTACATCTCTCCCACAGTATTCTTTCCACAGATGGTTAACTATGAAATAAAAGATGTGCTGCAGAGACAATGCTTCTCTGTGAAAAGAATTAATTCCAAAGACTGACATGGTTAGTTCAAATCAGGCATGTTAAAAAGCAAACAAACTGAAAAATACCACCTTTGTGAATAAACAAAAATAGCAAGAATTTTTGTTACTATGATTAAACCTTAAATATGTAAAAAATCTAAAATACAGGGAAAGTTTAACTTCCAAATACTGTTCTGTTCAGGTTCTTCTTCCGTTCCTACTTACATAGTGTTTGAGCATGTTTTGTATCTGAAATGAAGCTCTCATTGACCTTAAAGGAACCCTGGAATATTTCCTACAGTGCCCAGAACCAGACCACAATTTACTTACTGTGTTATTTCTGCTCCTCATGTCCAGACAAATATGGTTTTGATTCATTTTCCCAAGACCTTTCTTTGCAGGAGATAAGGATATTCTAAACTCTATGCCTATTTTCTGCCATCTGAGCCATCTGCTTATGGCAGAAGAGAGATGAGAAGGAAAGCCCAATATTAGAGGTGAAAGAGATTAAAATGCAAATAAATGACAGTACATTTGAAGACTGCCATGGCAGTTTGCATTTGACAAAAAGGCAGCATGGCAGGTTTTCCCCTGTTACTGTGACAGGTCACCATTTCTAATCTCAGGGTCATGTCCAAGTTCTCTCTTTCATAATTGCTTGGGCTGACATCTATTTTGACCTTTTTTCATTCTGGCCTCCCTGAATGAGGGAAGTCACAGAACCATAAAGAGGCAGAAGTTCCATAAAACACCATAGTGATTATGAAATGGGACTACCACCCCTCTGGCTTTTGATATAAATGTATATATAACGTGTCATGATATTTTAACCCTTGCAAGTTGCTAAAGTACACATATTTGCCCTGCTTTGGTACAATCTGAGAGCTACTTTCACAACACCTGCAGTGTTATTTGTTTGTGATGTGCTATGAAATACGTACTTAATTATAGATTGTCCCTATTTTTAGCAAGGACTAATTAGCCATATTTGCTAAGAAGTTATAACAATTATAATTAATATAATTTAATTCAATTATTCCCTCTGCTATTCTGAACAGTCCCAATATCTGTCTTGTGGGACAACAATCTGCCCATTTTGTCTGACTATTTCCCATTTAAAAACATTGGATTAAGGTCTACAGCTTTCGGCAAAACATCTATGAACCTGGGAGCTGTAGAAATATTACAGAGACCAAAATGCACAAAGAACAATTGAATCTCAGCTAGGACAGTTATGATGCATAAGATCTCCTTGATTACCAGCTACACAGTGCTGGCTAGCTTCTTACTGTCCTGGTTTCAGC